>VSMD01033053.1:0-43755 GCA_008750895.1 Mirza zaza
CTGTTCAGTCTTGTCTTTGGCCTCATACCCACATTCTCCCTATCTTATTCTCTGAACTGGTCCACTTCTTTTTTCCATAATCGTTGTTTGCATTTCTTTTTCCTGTCCATCTGGCCAAGCTCTTTTATAACTTATTTGAGAATATGCTGTCTTATAACTTGGCAGCCTGAGTGAGCTTGGGTCCCACTTTGTTGGAGAGGAATGGCCCTGCTCCGTTACAGCCCCGCCCTTTGAAGACCGTTCTAGATACCTCCGGATTAAAAGTACAACAGAAAACATAGCTATTTATTCTTGAAAATAATTAAGCAAATATAATGTAGTTCTTGTTAATTTTTGTTCTAGAAAACTGTGGCCTAGAAAACCTGGAATAAAGTAGAATTTTAACCATTTCCCTCCATTCCCATTAAGTTATCTTAGTTTAGGCTGTCCTCATTTCAGGCCTGCTCTGGTGCAGTATGTCCTTAGAAGTAGCAGTAAAAGAAGGAAATGAGATGTTGAAGGGTGTTGGGGAACAGAGGAGAAATGTGAAAAAGTGGTATTCGTATTGGTCATTCTCTTATATTAGGCAAATTTTAGTGAAAGGAAGAGTAATGACAGAAAAATTTTTGTATATTATGACAGAAAAAAATGATTTTTTTTTTTTCTCCTGAAACAGAGTCTCACTCTGTTGCCCCAGCTAGAGTGCCGTGGCATCAGCCTAGCTCACAGCAACCTCAAACTCCTGGGCTTAAGCAATCCTTCTGCCTCAGCCTCCTGAGTAGCTGGGACTACAGGCATGCACCACCACGCCCTGCTATATAAATAAATAAATAAATATATATATATATATATATATATTTGTTGTTGTTGTTGTTTTAGTTGGCCAATTAATTTCTTTCTATTTATAGTAGAGACGGGGTATCGCTCTTGCTCTGGCTGGTTTCGAACTCCTGACCTTGAGCGATCCTCCCGCCTTGTCCTTCCAGAGTGCTAGGATTAAGGTGTGAGCCACTGCACCTAGCCTAAAAAAAAAGTTTCTAATATTGCTAGGAATGCTTTGTAAGAGTAACATTCAAAGACTTAAAGAAGCTAAGTTAGTCTGTCTTATAAATATATTTGACTTACTTTGAAATTTAGTGTAGTGGAAAAGCATGAGTTTTTCCTTCTCATTTCACTGATTTTAATGAAAGATATACAGTTGACCCTTAAACAACGTGAGTTTGAACTGCGTGGATCTTCTTATGTGAGTTTTTTTCAAGCAAGCTCAGGATGTGAAACCCATATGGAGAGGCTGACTTCATATATACGAGCTACTATGAGACTTGAGTAGGCACAGATTTTGTGTATGTGGGGCTTCTGGAACCAAGCCCCAGAGTATACTAAGGGACACTATATATCTAGCCCTTAAATGTAGGCACATAATTTTAGTAATATTTTCCTTCATCACATATCTAAACATAAGTGATTTTGAATTTAAAAAATGAAGTTTGCAGTTACATACTTTTTCTGCTATGTAAGTCAGATAAATTCTGATTGCTACAGGCAAAAATGGATTCTGAAATGGATAGGTGCTAAGTTTTATGACAGATATATTTGAAAGGGATATTCTTTTATAAGATAGAAATTGTCTAAATTAAAAGGCTTCTAAGGAGACACAGGTTTTATTGGATACAATATTTTGTGTGTTTTTATAATTTACTTTATTTGGACTACCAATTATCTGCATAAATAAACTTTCAGTTTATTTTATATATTTGCCACCAGTTTTTACAGTCTATTTATTCACTATATCCATAGGTGAAGCCCTCGGTGATTTAATTAAAACACATTTTCTGACAAACTCACTTACCAGTTTCTCCGTCCTACAACAAATTAGAAAAGAGGGGGGCTCTAAGCATCACACTTGACAACAAGAAGTAACCACTGACAACCCAATGACAGAGAGAGAGAAAACTAAAACACTGCAAGTTAAATAGGCAGAACAGTGCAGATTTATTTACAGAAGTGGTTCTTAACCTTTGCGTTATGAGCACCTGTCTTACTCCATTTTATGCTGCTCCCTGGAACACTGGTTAGCGAGGTATTATTCTGCATTTTCATTAAATAAGCTCCATGTTAGCATTTAATCAGTGATGTCCTGGAGCCTTTTTGTACTGGTGAGATTATGAATATTTCTTCATAATTCCCTGTTCAGAAATGCCAGGTTGGTAGTCTGCCTTGGTGGGAGTGTTCACACTACCAAAATCCTATAAATCAAGGCTGGCTCTGCCTGCACTCCCCCAAGCAGGTTTTTAAACATTTACTAGCGCACAACTGATTTTAATTAATCATTCAGCAAACATTTTTTGAGTGCCTGTTGTGTTCCAGACACTGTTCAGGGTGTCAAGGATATAGCAGGGAATGGACAGTGTTTAATTAAGTGAATGTATTTTTCTAAATCCTCTATTTTCTAATAAATTGGGAAAATATTGGGGGTTCCTTAGACAAATAATGATGGCACAGTCTAACAACAACAACAAAAAAGGGAACAGTTTTCTTTACTGCAGAACCTTCCAAATCTTTTAATGTACTGTTGGGCACATCAAAAGAGAAGAGAATATAGTAAGTATTATTTTCAATACTTAACCAAGGAAGTCTCTAGTTTTTTCCTGAATATATTTCACATCTTTCAGAATACTTTGCTGCTGCTCCAGGGCGGTCACATCCCAGATACCAGGAATTGGTGAATAAAGGTCATTACTCATGGGATGTAGGTCAGAGTAGGGGCAGGATTTCTGAAGACAGACACTTTCCACCATCTGTTTATAGGTGATTGATTTGTAGGTTGTGGATTGAATTATTTTATTGATGGAGCTCTGAACTATTTCATTTCCAGTATTTAAAAGAAAAAGCATTTTATGTAATGAAAAAGTATTGCTCTAACTTATTATTAATCTTAGAAAAATTCTTTCCCTTCTAATCTGCAATTTCTGATTTGGGAACAGTTAATGATATGTGCACATGAACTTCTGCCACCAGCTACTCTCTGCTGCTAGATTTCTTCTCAGCCCCACACATCTCTTCCTCCAGAGCCTCCCCCTGTAATGGGAGTTGCTTAAACCCCATTCATCTACCATTTCACTTCTGCTAGGCTACAGTGTTTCTCAAGGTGTGATTGATAGACTGTTGATTGACTCAAAGTCAATCTAGGTGATATTGAAACCACAGGTTCCTGGGGCTCACCCCAGATCCGCTGGTTCAGAATCTGTATGTATAGGTATGGAGGTCAAGCATCTGTAATTTAAAGTGAATCTATTAAGTGATGTTTATTGAGTTGTTTAATTTCCATATTGAGTTGTTAAATTCCAGTTTTTGGTAGAGCATACAGTATTTCTCAGTATAGGTGCTATTGACATTTTAGCCAGGACTACTGTTGTGCTCTGCAGGCACAACAGGACTTTCAAAATCCTTGGCTGCTACCTACCAAATGCCATTATTGTCCAAATACTCTCCACATTGCTAAACACTTCCTTTCCACTTTATGGCATAGTTATCCTCCTCAATCATGAATCACTGCCATATACTACTTTCATTATTCTAAAAGTTGCTCTTAATAGTTTAATATTAATATATTAGCCAAATTACTCACTAACTCTGCTTACTTCCCAAACAGTACAAAGTCTTTAGAGTGATTTAACTTCAGTTCCACCTTCCCATTTCCATGGCATTTTGTTCAGTTTTTGAATTCTAGCTTTTTAAAATTTGCATAGACATTCTTATTATTGCTTTCTGTAGTCATCTTGTTTATCTCAAGATTGCCAGTTTATTTGATTGATACTCCTTGCATTTTAAACTTTGCTTCTGAGACTTTTTAACCTGAAATATACCTATTAAAAGAATGTATTATTGCACGTCTTTTGGTGGTGAACTCTGTTTTTGTTAGAAAATGTCTTTATTTTGCTCTGTTTCTTGAATTATGTTTTACCTGAGAATGTAATTCTAGATTGACTTAATTTTTCTCAGCACACTGTTATTCTATAGTCTTTCTGGCTTTTATTGTTTCTCTGAGAAGTCTAATTGTTCCTTTGTAGATAATATAACTCTTTTTCTCTGAGTGCTTTTAAAGATTACCTCTTTGTCTTACTAGTTTCATATGGTGCATCTAGATGTGGATTTCTTTTTTTTTTTTTTTTTTGAGACAGAGTCTCACTTTATTGCCCAGGCTAGAGTGAGTGCCATGGCATCAGCCTAGCTGACAGCAACCTCAAACTCCTGGGCTCAAGCAATCCTGCTGCCTCAGCCTCCCAAGTAGCTGGGACTACAGGCATGCGCCACCATGCCCGGCTAATTTTTTCTCTATATATTAGTTGGCCAATTAATTTCTTTCTATTTATAGTAGAGATGGGGTCTCGGTCTTGCTCAGGCTGGTCTCGAACTCCTGAGCTCAAATGATCCGCCCACCTCGGCCTCCCAGAGAGCTAGGATTACAGGCGTGAGCCACCGCGCCCGGCCTGGATTTCTTTTTTATTTATTCTCTTTGGGACTGTGTCTCCTGAATCTGAGGTTTTATGTCTTCTATGCATTCTGGAAAAATTTTAGCCACTGTGTCTGGGAATATTGGTTTTCTATTCTTTCTTTCTGAGACTTTAATTATATATATGTTAGATCTTTTTAGCCTATTCTTCATATCTCTTAATCTCTCATATTTTCTATTTCTTTCTCTTTGCTGCTTCAGACATGTCATTTAGTTCTACTCCACTTAGGTTTTTAATTTCAAGAATTGCATTTTTTTATTACCAGAAATTCTGTTTTGTTCTTTTTTTTTCCTATCTGCCAAGTCATTTTTGTTAGCCTCTTGTTTCTGGTGCATGTATTTAATACCTTCTTTTATTTATGTAAACTTTTAAAGCATACTTTTTTTTTTTTTAAGACAGAGTCTCACTCTGTTGCCCTGGCTAGAGTGAGTGCCATGGCATCAGCCTAGCTGACAGCAACCTCAAACTCCTGGGCTCAAGCAATCCTGCTGCCTCAGCCTCCCGAGCAGCTGGGACTACTGGCATGTGCCACCATACCTGGCTAATATTTTCTATATATTTTTAGTTGGCCAACTAATTTCTTTCTATTTTTAGTAGAGACAGGGTCTCACTTTTGCTCAGGCTGGTTTTGAACTCCTAACCTTGAGCGTTCCACCTGCCTTGGCCTCTCCCAGAGTGGTAGGATTACAGGTGTGAGCCAGCACGCCTGGCCTTACAGCATACTTAATTGTAATTTTATGTTGTGTATCTGTTAATTCCAAGATTTTAACTTCTGCCAAATTTAATTTGGTTTTCTATAGCTTTTGCTGTTCTGGTGGTTTGTTTCCTTTTGTGTGTGATAATTTTGTTTTAAGCTCATTATTTGCCTAATATTATTATTTGTTAATCTCCTGGAGTATGGGTTGAAGGTGTGTTTCTCTGCAGAGAATTTGCTTCTGTTTCTGGCAGGTGCTTTGTGTTATTACCAACCCAGAAACAACTTAAATTTGCTTCTTGGCTTGAGGTTCCTGGTCCTTGAAATAACTAAATTTTAATCCTATACTCAACTGAGGACAGGCTTGTAATTATGGACTTCCAGGGGAGATAACCTCATTCCAACAAAGGCCTGTTTCAAACAAATTGCCTTTTATTTGCTCTTTTTTGTCAATAGACAGAGCCCTGTGCCCCCACCTACATATTCACTGAGGGGTGTGGCCCTTCAAGGGCATTGCTGGTTTTATATAGTGTCCTCCATTCCAACTTTCACCACATCTCAAGTCTCAAAGCTCAAGTCTCTGGACTCCAAGCTTAAACTCAGGTCACAGCAATTAGCTCTTGCTTACAACTCTGATTTTATTCAATAAATACATTCAACAAAGTTTTTTTGTTTGTATGTTTGTTTTGAGCTAATTACTGTGTTCTCTTTGTTTTTGCCACCTGTGGATTTCTTGGAAGTTCACCACTGCATTTCAAAGAGTGTTTGTTGTATTTTGCCTGCCATTTTTAGGTATTTGTAATGGTACTTCATTTGGTATTTGTAATGGTGTTTTATATCTAGTCTAACATATTTCCAAAAGCAAAACCTTGGGAGATTTTTATGCCCACTGGAGTGTGAGGACCATTGGACTAGAGATGCTGCTACTGCTGCTTCTGTAGTGAGAAGTTGGAATTTGGTTACCTGGTCTCTTATCCTTTCCCAAACTCAATGCCACTGTTAAGTTTATCCCTATTATTAGTTACGTTGACATTTGTGGTCTGCCAATTTACCATTTAAAAGTGTCGTTGATAGGGAACAAGTCTGTTTGGAACTCCAAAATTCAGAATTAAACTTCGAAATACAACTTACTGATATGTTGGGACTGCCTATACTCTTTTATTATTCACAAGTTATTTTCTCTGTCTATATCCGATCATTATCTGATAAGTATATTTTTTTAAATGTTAATATGATGGTCTCAATTTATTTTCTTTTTTCAAATTATGATCGTGTAGTCCTAGAAATTTAGATCTTTAATTATCTGGTTTCAAGAAACAAAGAGCCATTCAAGTTAATTCAAGAAAAGAGAGGCTACTGTAAAAACACATGTGATATGGAACTAGAAAGTTGTCAGGAATTCAAGGTAGTTTGGAGATCTGTTCTCTTCTCATTATCTCTCTTTTTCCTGTGTGTTGGTTCTGTTCTTCACTTTTTAAAAGAGTGTCTTTTCATTGTGTCTTTTTTATTTCTTCAAAATTTCACTTTGCCCATAGTCCTGTTTGCTATGACACCAGCACAATTTTATAGTCTGGTTTCACAGTAAGTTACATTGCATGGTGGTACTATTTCTCAGTATTTCCAGTTCCAGACTTTTAGAACTGTGCAGTCTAATACAGTTGTCACTAGCCTCATGTGGCTTTAAAAATCAAAATTAAAATCATGTATAGGATCTGTATGCTAATAACTATAAAACAATGATGAAAGATATCAAAGAAAATCTAAATAAACAGACTTTCATTAATGTTCATGGATTGGAAGATTCTGCACAGTAAATATGTCAGTTCTCCCTCCCCCAAATGATCAATAGACTTAATGTACTTCCAATAAAAATCCCAACAGTATTTTTTTTTAAAAAAAACCATAAGACTAACTGATTCTAAAATTTATATGGAAAGATAAAGGACCTAGAATAGCCAAAGCAATTTTGAAAAAGAAAAAGTTGCAGGAATCACAATACTTGATTTTTGAAGATTAACTATAAACCGACAATAATCAAGAACGTGTAGTATTGGTAAGGGATAAACACAAGATTGGTAGATCAATATAGAGATGGTTATAGAGTCCAGAAATAGACCCATGCTAATATAGCCAGTTGATTTTTTGACAAAGGTGAAAGGCAGTTCAATGGAGGGAAGATTATCTTTTCAAAAATAGTATTGGAATAATTAGACATATATACATGCAAAAAAAAAAAAAAAGAATCTCAACCTAAACTTTATATCTTAAACAAAAATTAACTCAAATTTATCATAAATCTAAATGCAAAACTATAAAGCTTTTTGAAAAAAACACAGGAGAACATCTTTGTGACCTGGAATTAAGCCAAAAGCTCTTAGGCATGACACCAAAAGAAAACAGTTGATAAATTGGACTTCATCAAAGCTAAAACTTCTGTTCTATGTATTAGTTTACTAGGGCTGCCATAACAAAATGCCACAGACTGGGTGACTTTCACAGTAGATACTCACTTTCTTATAGTTCTGGAGGCAGGAAGTCCAAGGTTAAGGTGCCAGCAGGGTTGGTTTCTCCTGAAGTCTCTCATTGGCTTGCAGATAGCTGTTGCCTTGATGTGTCTTCACGTGACACACCAGATGCATACTGTGTGTGTATGCATCTCTGTTGTCCCTTCCTTGACTTAACAGGACATCATTCCTATTGGATTAAGGCCCACTCATATGACCACATCTAACTTTAATTATCTCTTCAAATGTCCTTTCTCCAGTACATTCTAAGGTACTGGAGTTTAGGACTTCAACATACGAATTTTGGCAAGGGACACAATTCAGTCTATATTCTGCAAATATATAAAGAACTCTCAAAACTCAGTAAGAAAATAAATATCCCAATTAAAACATGGACAAAAGACTGGAAAACACTTCATCAAAGGATGGCAAATAAGTACATAAATAGATAATCAACATCATTAGCCCCTAGGGAAATGCAAACTAAAACCACCGTAAGATACCATTACACACCAGTTAGAATGGCTAACATAAAAAATACAATACCAACTGCTGGCAATGATGTGGAACAACTGGAACCCCCCTCACATGTTGCTACTGGGAATGAACAATGGGGCAGTCACTCTAGAAAGAGTAACTGTAGTTTCTTATAGAGTTAAACATACACCTATCATATGATATAACCTAGTCCTACTCCTGGGTATTAATATAACTTGTGCATAAATGTTTATAGCAGATCTGTTCGTATTTGCCAAAAACTGAAAACAACTCAGATGTTCTTGAACTGGTAAATGGATAAACTGTGGTAAATTCATACAGTGGAATGCTACTCAGCAATAAAAAGGAATACACTAATGATACATGCAACAACTTGGTGAAAGAAGAATTTCAAGTGGTTACATAATAAATGATTTAATTTATATGACATTCTCAAAAAGAAAAACTATAGTGGCAGAGAATAAATCATTAGTTTCCAGGGCTTAGGGAAGGGTATTACTTCTACTGGAGTTTTTGCTGTGATTAAACTTTTCTGTTTGGTGATTGTGGTGGTGGTTATATAAATGTATACTTGTGTTAGAACTACTAGAACTATATATAAAAAAAAATCCATTTTACTGTCTGGTAGTTTTAAAAATTTTAAAACTCTAAATTTTAAATATTTTATTGCATATACCTATACAGTTAAACAAAATTCAGTTCTTCAGTTATACTGGCCACATTTTAATTCATCAATAGGTATATGCAGTATGGGGCTAAGATACTGGACAGTACAGATACAGAACATTTCCCTCAATGCAAGAAGTTCTATTGGATAGTGCTGTTTTAGAGCGGGGATCAACAAACTTTTTCGACAAAAGGCAAGATAGTAATACTTCAGGCTTTGTGGCCATATGGTCTCCATGTCAGCTACTCAACTCTGCCATGGTATTGTGACAGCAGCCATTGACAAATGAGCATGGCTGTGTACCAATAAAACTTTATTTATAAAAATAGGCATGATTGTTGACCTTTATTTTAGAGAATTTGATTGGCCTGTTACCTTTTTTCATGTCAGCTAATGGTTTATTGGTAGAGTAACCTTATAATTTATCCAAATTTAGTAAAATTTTATTTGAGAGTGAAAAAGGGCACTATTAATAATTCTACTAGAACAATAGGCATAACCCAAGGAGTGTCCTAGACAAACCAGGGATATATGTCGCCCTATCAGTCTTCCTATGAATTGGTTGCCCCTGTGGTGGATACATATCTGGTTCAGTTGACTGTGGAAAAGCAAATAAAACTATTTCTTCAGCAGTGTGTGTGGGTTATCCATTTCTCTCTGAAAGAGAATATTTGTATGGGCGGCACTGTGAGGTTTGGCTGGCCCAGTACTCTCAAAATAGTGTGTGTTTTCTGTCCTCAAGCCTTTGCTCATGCTTTTCTATGCCCATCTCCCCATCCATTTTCTATTAATGTGTTTGTTGTAATCCAGGCCATCTTTCAAACCTCTGCGTAAATGGTATCACCTTCATTGAAGCCATTCCTGTACTTACGTTGAAGCCATCTCTTTCAGACTTACAAGTTGGTAGTTGTATTTTATAAAACTCAAGTGGCCCAGTGATTAGACTGTGATACTTGACTGTGTATCAGCAGCACCTCAGTAGCTTTAAATACAGATTCCTGGATCCCATTCTTAATCTACTGATTTAGAATGCAAAATTAGTGCCAGTATTTTGTTGTTTTGTTTTGTATTTAAACTCCTTATGTGATTTTTATATAACCAGCCAGCTGGTTCACTATGTGGAATCTGTTAATTTAGACTGAAATTATTCATGTAAACATTGACTTTTAGAATTAGAAGGAACTTCAGAAATAGTCGGGTTTTGTTTTTACCTTCTTGTTTTTAAATTGTAGGCAGAGGGGTCAGGAAGAGGACACGAGGGAAATTACTTGCTCAGATCCCATTACTTGTTATTGGCATAGCCAGGACTAAACTTTGCATTTCTTAACTTTCATTGCAGAACCTTTCTTCATATCAGGGTGCTCAGTACATAGTAGATGATCAGATTTTTTATTGATAATGACTATCTCTAACTCACTTTCTATAGTATCTAGCACATTTTTTTGGCTCTTAATGATTGTTTCTTGATTATGTTATTTACCTTCACTCTACACTCAGGGAATTACTTTTCTGATAGTTGGAGATAACTCAGCAATTGGCATGAAATCATCTCAGAAAAATTCTTTCCAAATCTAGTTCTAATCTGAATGGCCCCTGCAAGGCTCACTGAGCCAAACTGAATTCTGGGAAGCTTTGAAACTTTGTATTTTATAAGAACCGCTCTAAACAGATCAGTTCCAGACCTGCAAGGTTTTCCTCACAAGGCCTACTGCCATTTCAGAAAGGTTACCCAGAATCTCTGGGAGTCTGTGTGGGCTGCCTAAACCAACCAGAATAAGTCATGGGACTAGGGTTAGGAAAAGGCTTATGGGAACTGATGATAGTCTAAGCTGAGCTTCCAAGAATGTCTGTTAGGCAGAGGGGAGGGAGTTGGGGCAAAGGTGTGATGGGTAGCATTGGGGAATGGCAAGTTGTTTAGTTTGGCTAGAGCATAAAGTACAAGTTAGGGAGTGACTAGAAAGATAAATGGGGGCGGGGGCAGATAGTAAAAGGTTTTATAGGTAAATTGCTGTATTTCACATCCACATGCAAAAGAATGGAATTGGAGCCCTACCTGACATCATATAAAAATTCACTCAAAGTGGATTATAGACCTTAACATAAGAGTTAAAACTATAAAACTCCTAGGAAAAAAAACCTTTTGTGATCTTGCTTTAGGCAATGGTTTCTTAGCTACAACACTAAAAGCACAAGCAACAAAAAAATGATGAGTTGGACTTGATCAAATTAACTGCTGTGCTTCAGAGGATACCATAAGAAAATGAAAAGACAACCCATAGAATGGGAGGAAATGTTTGAAAGTCATGTAACTGATAAGGGATTTATATCTAGAATATATGTAAAGAACTCTTAAAATTTAACAATGAAAAAAGAAATAAAATGGGCAAAGAATTGAATGGACTTCTCTAAAGAAGTTATTCAAATGGCTGATAAGTGTGTAAAAAGTTGCTCAACATCATTGGTCATTAGTGAAATGCAAATCAAACCACAATGAGATAACCACTTCATAGCAACAAGGATGGCTAAAAAAAAAAAATAGACAGTAACTGATACTGGCAAGGATGTGGAGAAATTGGAACCTTCATACGTTGCTGGTGATGATGTGAAATGGTACAGCTACTTTAAAAAGCAGTTTTGACAGTTTCTTCAAAAGTTCAACGTAGAGCTGCTGTGTGACCCAGTAATTCAATATCCTTAGGTATATATGTCCAAGAAATTGAAAACATAGGTCCACACAAAACATCTGTACACTTGTGTTTTCAGCAGCAGCATTCACAATAGCCAAAAAGTAGAAACAACCCAAATATCCTTTGACTGCTGAATGGATTAACAAAATACGGTATTTCCATACAATTGAATGCTATTTGGCAATAACATATGGATGAATGTCTGATAGGATGAATCAGAAAACATTATGCTAAGTGAAAGAAACCAGTCACAAAGGACCACTTATTGTTTGATTCCATTTACATGAGATGTTCACAATAGTCAAATCCATAGAGATGTAAAGTAAATTATTATTATTATTATTATTTTTTTTTTTTTGAGACAGAGTTTCACTTTATTGCCCAGGCTAGAGTGAGTGCCGTGGCGTCAGCCTAGCTCACAGCAACCTCAAACTCCTGGGCTCAAGCAATCCTGCTGCCTCAGCCTCCCAAGTAGCTGGGACTACAGGCATGTGCCACCATGCCTGGCTAATTTTTTCTATATATATATTTTAGTCGGCCAATTAATTTCTTTCTGTTTATAGTAGAGATGGGGTCTCGCTCTTGCTCAGGCTGGTCTCGAACTCCTGAGCTCAAAGGATCCTCCCACCTCGGCCTCCCAGAGAGCTAGGATTACAGGCTTGAGCCACCGCGCCCGGCCAAAGTAAATTAGTAGTAGTAGTTGCCAAGGACTGAGAAGAGTAGGAATAGGGAGTGACTGCTAATGGGTCTGGGATTTCTTTCTGAGGTGATGAAAATCTTCTAAAATTAGATAGTAGTGATAGTCATGTAATTCTGAATGTACTAAAAACCACTGAATTGCACACAGTAAAAGGGTGAACTGTATGTTATGTGAATTCTGTCCTAATAAAGCGATTATAAAAAAGGCTATATTTAGTGAAAAATTTAAGTACTCTGACAAGGAATTTGGATTTCTTTTTTGTCTTTAAAGCAATAGTGTGTACTCCTGAAGAGTTTTAAACTCTAGAACGATGCGATGGGAACATCACTTTGGGATCTTGTGAAGAATGGTAGGTTAATGAGGTGGCAGAAGATTAGGTCAAGATGGTTAGATGCTTAGAGTATTTATCCTTAGTTTTCTGTCCTTTAACAAGTATAAAAATTTTAGATTACCAATTCCGAATTCAAAATTTTTAACTTTATACATGGTACTAATCTATAATTTCTACCTTGCTCTCATTTTTAAAAAGTAAACTGCTCAAGATGATTGAAAAAAGAATAGCAGTTGCAGAATGTTAGAGATAATATTGATTTTTAAATTTACCTTGATGTGTAACCTTGACCATTGTCAATTTGAGACAGCAAATTATGATTTATTTTAGCCAGAAGACCAAGATTTTTAATGAATCAGAATGCTTTAGTAAACATGGATTCTGATGAGGAAAGGCTCAGAAATTAAAGTTCCCTGAAGGGTTTTTGTTATCCTTTCCCCTTTCTTTTTGTGAAATGTCTTAATACTGTCAAATACTGTCAAATAAGCTACATACTGGAAAATATTTCAGACAGCATAGTAGGCACAAAGAACACTAATCATTTTAGCTGTCTGGTTTTTTATTGACCCTGAAGAACTATAATGCAAAAACTGTTATCTTTTAGGAAAGTCTGGACTAATTTACCTTTTGAAATATTGTATTCATAAGTCAAGCCTTATGGTAAATATTGACCTTGGTAAACTACTCATCAGTAGTTACTGTCATGATTCTTCTATTAAATACATGTTGGTGTTAACTATTAATAAATCTATTTTTAGAAGAGTACATTGTGTTCAACCATTTTGGATACTTTGTGTAACTTGTATTGTCAGTTGAGAGTGTGCCCTCCTGTGGTCATTGGGAACAAAATTTCAGCTATAAATAATCATCTAGCTTTCTGAGTTCACATTTCTCTGCTGTTCCATAATAGAATCACCCATATTCTGAATTTCTTTTCAGTAAACAAAATCCAAAACTATGGCATGATTTTAAAATGTTGAGAATTGGAGAGAGTATCATCTTATTTGAAGGAGATGCTAAAAAAAGATGAGGCTTGAAGGACAGATATAAAGGAGAAGCCTAACAGAGAAAAGGTATCAGTGTGAGAAGAGGCCAGTAGTGTGATAGTGTTTAAGAAATGTTATGACTAAAGTTGGTGTGATATACCTGAATATTTTTCAGGTATTCTTTGCCCCCCTTTATAGAATGCTCCCAGGAATGATATTCTGTTTCATCATTTATATGTCTTTTCATCCTGGGGAAAGGAATAAGTATTTATCCAGCACCATCTGTTTTGAAACATCTATCTCATGTAATGAAAATTAAGTTTAATTTGAAATAAGTGTTCAGATCTGTTTTGTGCCACCTCTTATAAGTGGGCATTAGACGTGTTTATTGGTTATGGAGATTTTTGGGGGAGGACCAATTTTTAAATGAATTTCCCCTTTAAATTTTCATTTAAAATTTTTTTCTTAATTTGTATGAGGAGATCCTTTAATATATTTGTTCTTCTTTGAATTAAACGGTTAAATTTATATTTTCAGCAATGGCTATGTCTCATATCTATCTTCTTAGATCCTTGGCTGATATTTTTAATGCCCTAGTATTCTTAGAAGGATTCCACTGTTAATGGTGTTATCACCTTTTGCCAAGTGATTCACTGATCTTCACCAATCCATTAATACAGGAGTGTTGCAACAAGAAATAATCCTGGTCACATAAATGGGTTTTTCTGTGATTAGGAAATTGCATATATTCTTCATTGGTTGATATAAAAATTAATTTAAGTTTCAATTAATAGTTTAATCATTTAGAAAGTTCTGATCCAATTATAAAGCATTTTAAATCGATAAAGAGTTACTGCCATTTTATACAAATTGAATGGTTTCTGCTTATTTATACATGATTACACAGCTGTAAATACCAGCAGTGTAATATTGTGAATTTTTTTAAGTGATTTTTATTTTTAATATGTGGCATACAAAAATATATTTGTTTTGTATTGAACTACATTTATTTGTACCATCAAGTGTGTTTCAAAGGATGCAGGGGAGCTATTCTCATAATTACATATGTAATTGCATTAGCCTTTCATGTTCTCAAACTTTCATATAACAAAATTTAAGGCTAATCTGTTCACCTAGCCTTTGAATGAATGGCAATGGAGTGTAATACTTCAAGACTCAGCCTCTGTAGTCAGACTGTCTGGGTTTGAATCCGAGCACTGTCTCTCACTGGTTATATGATCTTGGTAATTTCTTTAACTTTTCTGTGCTTCAGTTTCCTCATTTGCAACGTGGGAATAATATCAGTACCTATACCTCATAAGACCGTGTAAGATTGTTGTGAGGATTAAATGAGTTAATATAAAAACACTCAAAATAGTGCCTGGCACATACATATTAAGGTTTGTATATAAATTAGCTGGATTTTTTTAGTGCCAATATTAAATTTACGCTTGAATTAATGTTGAAATTTATTGTGAAGAATCTTCTATTGTTTTATAAATGTAAGTCACTTTTACATTTCTTGCTTTAAAACATTTTTGTAAAATTGAAGATAAACTGTAAGCTAAAATGCAATTTTATACAGCTTTTTATGAAAGCTTTCTTCACAGTAATCTTTTTTTTCTTCTTTTTTTAGGCACGGAATGTTAACACTGGTGAATTAGCAGCAATAAAAGTAATAAAATTGGAACCAGGTAAATTATTTGAAATCTGATGTTTCTTATTTCTAGAAAGCCATTGAATATCTTAAGGCTTATTTTAATGATGTTTGGTCTTATTTTTCGCAGCATCTGGGATAAATAGAACTGGTCTCTTTCCTCCTCTCCTTTGAGTCCTACATAACACCTTGCTCAGTTCTTGCCTGAAAAATAACTGATAATTGGGGTAGGGAGCCAAACTCCTGAAGAGACTTCGGTTTTTTTGGAACTCAGTTGAGCTCACTTGTGACAAGCTGATAGTGGTGTATTTCCAGGTTCACATTGTCCTGTGGTGAGGGGGCAGGGTGATGCCGTGGAAAGAACAGAACTGAGATTTGGGAGATTGTAGTCCAGTTCTTGGTCTCCCACTCCCTTGCTCTGTGAACTTTGGCATGTAACTTCCTGTCTCTGGGTCTCTGTTTTCTCAATAGACCTAGCTCTCACCTAGCTGTCTTCTGTGTGGTTAATATCTCAAGTTACCTTCCAACTTGAGCAGCTTATTGTAAAACCCCTTAAGACTGTTCCATATTTTTGTCTGCTTCAACTATATTCTATCCTTGAATTCCCCTACCTCCCTCAAAACCCACATCTTTCTGAGCTAACTACTCTTGTTTATCCTATCTTAGAAACCCCTTCCCACTCTTTCTCCTTCCCACCATAAGCAAGTATGTAATTGCGCCAATGTTTAGACTAAGTTCCTAGCAATTATAGTGCCTTTCTGGTGACTACTTCCATCACAAACTATTAATAAGAGTTTATTGGTAAAATATGTTTTAGTTTCAGTCTGAACAGAAATCCATTCAGAGACTTTTCAAGGGTGGGCAAACTTTTTCTGTAAAAAAAATAAAGGCCAGATAGTAAATATTTTAGACTTGGTGGACCAGATGTGGTCTCAGTATACAGTTCACCCTCTTCCCCTGTAGTTTGGCCACCCCTGATTTAGATTATCAGTAGACTTTTTAGAAGTGCTGCTAAGACAAAATATTAAAGATGTGCTGATTGATCAAACGACACTGAAATATAATGAATGAAGAAGACTTTTCCAGTTACATATATTTACGGGTTTATATACTCTAATTACATTCTAACATCACCAGACAAGGTTTTTTATTTTCTCTAAGTCTGGATTAAATCATTTTCTAAACCCCATAGTATTTTGTACTGTCTCTCAAATCAGGTAAGTACCTTCTCTTTCAGGAAGGCTTCCTTGCCCCCTGGTCTGATTAGGATGATTACTGTTTAGAAACAGCTCTGTTATAGCACTAACCACAGCTATATTGTTATTCTAGACTTACCTTTCATTGTTTTTGGGTTTTAATAAAAATTTTTGCCCCCAGCACTGAGATTAGGGCCTGGCACATAGAACTCATTTAGTGCATCTTAAAATATTCCTTCAACAATTTGGAACTTGAAAAATCTTATTGTTCATCAATTCAGCTGTTTTCTGATTCATGAAGTTTGAGTTGTTACCCTGTCAATCTTGAACACTGCTGTGTATATGCTGGTCAATGTATTAAAAGCAGAATTTACAACTAAATAAGAGGAAGAAAATAAAAATCATCCACATTTTACCACCCAGAGATAATAAGGGTCCTTATCGTATATATTAAATATATACTTAAATTCAGTTAACATTGGATTTCCTACTTAATATTTTCATAGAAGCCACCGATATTTATATTTATATATTTATATATTTATACCGATATTTTATATTTATATTTATATAATATAAATATTTATATTTAATTTCTTTGTATTAATTTGCTTATACCTTGGGAGAAATGTTTACTTGTTGGTGAGCCTTGTCCAGTGTTTAAGAGCACAAACTCTAAAGGCTATCTTATTTTGATTCTAGTCCTGGCTTAACCACATTACTTAAGTTTTCTGGACCTTAGTTTCCCTCATTTCTAAAATGGGTGTAATAATAGTTTAAGGTAGGAATTAAATGAGCTAATATATCTAAAGTACTTAAAATAGTGCCTAGCATAGATATACTGTAGTACTTACTATAGTAAGAAACTGAAGAAGAAACTGACAGTTACCAGTGATAGGATTGTTATACAGTGCTATCTATCTAATTGAAGTTAGAAATCATTTTTTATTATGCCCCATTAACATAGCTATGTTTCTATTCAAGAACAGTCATTAGTAGCTTCTGACAAAAATAAAAATGAAAATTCAAAATATAATAAATTTTTTAAAAAAAGAATAGTCATTAGAATATTGCCTTAAAACAATATATCATCAATTTTTTTAACCTATTAAAAGATCTTTTCTGTAAAAATTAGAGTTATAGGAAAATTAGTTGTTAAGGGAATTAGATAAGGCACTACTTGGAGGTAGATAAACCTGTCTCTATTTTAAGAACTGCTTATTAGTGAATTTCCTATCCTGTTAATTGTCAGTTTTTACCTCATATTTTGGGGCTTTGTTGTTAAGTGAAGGTATTGTTTTCTACTCTTTTCTCGCAACAATATACAAAATTTACAATGTGGGGTAATATTTTATTGTGAAGACCTCTGAAACTAAAATGTCATTTATAACGTATCAAGAAAATGTAAGCTTTGTTAGAAGTAGCAGTCTAAAAAGGAATCTGTACTTTTCTTTTGTAATGGCATGTTGAAGGGAGACATAGATAATTCAACAATAATAGTTGGAAACTTTAATACCTCACTTTTAATAATTGGTAGGATTAGGCAGAATATCAACAAGGAAATAGAAATAACTATAAACTAACTAGACCTAACACATCTATAGAATATTCCACCCAATAGTAGCAGATACATATTCTTCTCAGGAACTATGTTTTATAGTTTGCAGTGCACAAATCTTGAATTTTTGGGGTAAATTTATACCTCAGCATTTTGTTCTTTTTGATGGTATTAAAATTAGAATTATTTTCTTAACTTTATTTTCAGAATATTTATTGCTCATGTATTTAGACATACAGTTTGTTTTTGTATATTGATCTTATGCAATCTTGCTGAACTTGTTTATTCTAATAGTTTTTTAGTGGATTCCTTAGGCTTTTCTACATACATGAACATATATGCAAATAGTTTTACTTCTTCCTTTCCAACCTGGATACCTTTTTTTCCCCAAAAGAAATGCAAGATTTGTACACTGAAAACTACAAAACACTGTTGAAAGAAATGAAACAATATTTAAATAAGTGGAAAGGCATCCTGTATTCATGGATTGGAAGACTTAATATTATTAAGGTGGCAATACTCCCAAAATTGATCTACAGATTCAATCTAATTTCTATCACAATCCAAGCCTGCTCTTTTGCAGAAATTGACAAGCTGATTCTGAAATTCTTGCATAAATTCAAGATGCCCAGAATAGCCAAAACAGTCTTGAAAAAGAAGAACAAATTTGGAGGGCTTACACTGCCTTATTTCAAAAGTTACTACAAAGCCACAGTAATCAAGACATTTTGGTACTGGCACAAAGAGAGACATACGGATTAATGGAATAGAATTGAGAGCCCAGAACTTAACCACCTTTGTGATCAGTTGATTTTCGAGAAGGGTGCCCAAAACAAGACAATGTGGATAATTATACAGGTTGAGTATGCCTTATCTGAAATGCTTGGGACCAGAAGTGTTTTGGATTTTGGATTTTTTCAGATTTTGGAATATTTGTATCATACTTAATGGTTGAGCATCTCTTACCCAAAAATTCAAAATCCAAAATGTACCAGTGAGCATTTCCTTTGAGCATCATGTCGGCACTCAGAAAGTTTTAGAGTTTGAAGCATTTTTTGTTTCAGATTTTCAGATTAGGGATATTCAGCTTGTATCAGCAAGAATAAAACATTGCACTTTTTCCTGGAGAATCTAAGTCACTTTGACATAAAGAAGTAGTCTTGGTTTATAGCTCCAATGCCGAGACTCAGATAAGGGGCACGGCATTCTTATCCATCTTAACTTTCTAGTTTACAAGGAAACACAACCTTGGGTTTGCTTTACAGTCCAGGCCTGAAGTAGGCTGCTTCGTACACAACGTTGCTTTGCTCTAAGTCTATGTAAACACTGCTTCATTTAAATTTCATCTCAATTACACTTTTCCCCCAAATCTTTCAATACCTGTATCTTTTCTTTTGTTTAGTGAGATGGTCTAAGATTCCTCTGATATGTAGTTTTCCTCCTTGCAGTGAATAAGTAAACCTGATTTTGTCAGATTGCAGATTTGTTCCTGTGGTCTTAAGAACACTGCCAACCGTTGAGACCCATTTTGAAAAAAAATTAAAAATGCATCAAGAGGAGAGCTTATGGCAGAACTTGCTAATAGAATAGAACTCACACATATGTACTTTGCAGCTTTGCTTTGATGTTCTGATAAGGTGTTATAACTTTGTTATGGGTCTCTTGAGTCTTCTTTCTTTTTGTGGTTTAAAGTCAAAATTTTGAAGTTACTTATAATCATGCATTTTTAGTATTGTTTATAGCACTAATTATTGAAATAGGATGTAAATGCAGATAGACAACAGTGATTAATTAGGTAATAACTCATAGGAGAAACTCTTCTAAATGGGGAAATTCATAGTGAGGAAATGAAACCTATGCTTTGTTTCCATGAGAACAGCACAGATTAAATTGGAGAGCCAAATTTTAAAAGTTTGAAAAGGTACCAGTAAGACCCCATTCCATTATTCTTTTGTGGATCTAAAATTACATTTTATGAATCTTCTTTACTGTCAGATTTTGGACATTAGTTTTTTCTGTCCCAAGAGGTCAGAGAGGTGTTTTCTTCTTCTTTATCTTTCATCATAGAGTAGCAGTACATTAAGGAAATTATTTGCCTGGCACCTTTTCCTGTCTCCCTTGAGTGCTTCAGTAGATCCCTCACCACCACTTGTTTATTCAGTGCTGCTCTGTGTGTGTTGCCATCATGAATAGAGTTGTTACATCACTTATGGTAATTATTCTTCAAAAGTTAATCATGGATTGCTTAGCCACTCTTTAATATATTAGAACCATATTATGAGCTTGAGGCTGACTATACTGGACAGATTAGGTATTTATACATTGAAAGATAATGCTACAAAATAAAAAAACAAATGACAAAGGACTTTTTATTTTGTTTATCAGCAGTTTCTTTCTTATTCCCAACCCTGTGTATCTTATCAGTGTTTTGGCTCTAAGAATGTTTATTTCATATGAGAATGTATGAAAGCAAAGGTGGTGGTGAAGTAGTAGGCCTGTGTGGGAAATAGTAGGTTCATTTGTCTTAGGAAATAAGAGGTGAAAGACATGATTGTTTATAGAGAACCTTAAATGCCAGCCCAGAGATTTAGATTTTACCCTATGGATAGTGGGATTCTTTTTTCAGGTTAGTAACATGGTCACATTGTAATGTATAGGAAGATTCAGTGTGCACAGGACAGATTGGAGAAGAGAAACCCTGGTGGTAAGACGACCTATTACTATTACAGCATCCACACTCAAGTTGCATGCAAAAGGGGAGGAAGGGGTGACTACATGAGATTTTACGGTGGAAGAATAGGACTTAATACATGACTGTTACTCATCATTAAATTGATACTAATTGATCAACACTAATGTGCACATGTGAGAAGTAACAGTCATAGGGTGTCAGGCAGGTGGGAAGGGGGTGAGGGGATGGGTAAATCCACAATTAACAGATGCAGTGCACACTGTCTAGGGGATGGGCACGCTTGTCACATGGTACAAAGGCAATTTATGTAACCAAAGCGTTTGTACCCCTGTAGTACTCTGAAATAAAAAATAAAAACTAAAAAAAATTTTGAAAAATGACTTATAGTTACAGTGGGTAAGAGAGAGATACAGTATATGTCAAAATATAGTTTATGGGAAAAATAGTCTTGCTGTATTGTTTTTATTTTAGAGGCTGTTATTTTTATGAGTTTTGTATAGCATTGGTTTGTGCCTACCTAGCCTCAAGAATAGATCAGGAACTACTGACAAATTTACCTTTAAATCAAGCATGGTGAGAGAAAACTAGAAAGTTCAGGGACCTTAAAGCATCTCGAAATCAGAACTATTTTAAACAATATACCATATTGTTTTTGGTGGGCATGATAAAAACAGCAAAATTCTCTCCCATCGTATTCTTCACTTACCTTAACATCCACACCATGCTCTGTTTTTCCTTTTCCTGTCCTTACTCCAGAAACATTTTTCAAGCCTACTACAATACCTACTTTACATATAGAAACTCTAGGTATGCTTCTATAATTTTTAGTGGAGTGGGAGGGATATAATCCAGAGGATTTTTACTGGAATTTCACTCCCGAGTTATGGGCACCTGCCTTATCTCAGGACTTCCGTCAGAACTGCAAAAGTAAATCTAGCTCAAAAGAAGAGCTAGATTCAGGTAAGAAAAGAAGACCCAGCATGTTTAAGTTGGGAAGCTCAGGTTAAGCCATTCTGCCTTGACTACTGGACACAATCTTTTCACACTGGAGAATATTTTCTGACATATTCCTTTAAGAAAGTGGTGGAATTGGTTCTTTGGGGTGAAAAATCTTTTTTAATTTATAAAGCACAGATATATATGTGTATGTATACAATACATAAACATGCAGAATATCTGTGACATTCAAATTTCACAGGGTGGGTTGGGCATTAGGAAAACAAGATGGAGAAACACTGCGTTAGATAGAGTAGGACTTTTTTTAAGAGACAGAGTTTCGCCTTGTTGCCCAGGTTGAACTTGAACTCCTGGCCCCAAGTGATCTTCTTGTCCTTACTTCCTGTGTAGCTGGGACTACAGGTACACCACCGTGCCCTGATTCTAGAGTAGGATTTTTTTGGGATCCAGGGCCACAGTTTCTTTAATCCAAAAACTAAGCCTAATCATCTGCAAGTAATTAATTTTGGTACAGCCATCAGGTGTTTCGGTCTTTTGTTGCTTAGAGAGTTTCAGCACCCTTGCTGAAATTTCTTTTTGATCTCATTGAATCCAAATGAAAAGTACGTTCAGTAACAGTCTATGCAAGTGTTAAGTGATACTTATCTTAAGCATTGTCAATCATGAACACTTACTAAAAGATGGCCAAAACAGGCTATAAGTTATTTTCATCAGACATATTTTCTTTATCCTCCCTCCTTAAAAGCACTAATATTGCTATTATAATCAATTTTTTATTTGTTTCAAAACATTAGGTTGATGCAAAAGTAATTATGGTTTTAGCATTGTTGAAATTTGTTATTTGATATTGGAATACATTTCTTAAATGTGGTTATGTTATACATCATTTTAATGTGAATTTCTCACTTTATGTTTTTTTGCTAATGACTTACTACTTGCTGTTTATTTTATATTATTTATTTTAGACTATGGAAATGATGTTAGACAAAAAGCAAATTCAAGTGATTTTTTTTTTTATTTGAGTTCAAAATGGGTCGCAAAACAGTGGAGACAACTAGTAACATCAATAATGCATTTGGCCCAGGAACTGCTAATGAATTACAGTGCAGTGGTGGTTCAAGAAGTTTTGCAAAGGATGTGAGAGCCTTGAGGATGAGGAGTGCAATGGCTGGCCATGGGAAGTTGACAGGGACCAGTTGAGAGCAATCACTGAAGCTGATCCTCTTACAATTACGTGAGAAGTTGCCGAAGACTCAAGGTCAACCATTCTATGGTTGTTCAGCATTTGAAGGAAATTGTAAAGGTGAAAAAGTTCGGTGAGTGGGTGCTTCATGAGCTTACTGAAAATCAAAAAAAAATCGTCGTTTCGAAATGTCATCTTCTTTTGTACTCAACAACAACGAACCATTTCTCAATCAGATTGTGACATGTGACGAAAAGTGGATTTTATATGACAACCATTGACGACCAGCTCAATGGTTGGAGAAGAAGCTCCAAAGCACTTGCCAAAGCCAAACCTACGCCAAAAAAGGTCATGGACACTGTGTTCTGCTGCTGGTCTGATCCGTTATAGCTTTCTGAATGCTGGCGAAACTATTGCATCTGAGAAGGATGCTCAGCATAATGATGAGATGCCCCAAAACTGCAACACCTACAGTCACATTGGTCAACAGAAACGGCCCAGTTCTTCTCCATGACAATGCCTGACTGCACATCACACGACCAGTGCTTCAAAAATTGAACGAATTGGGCTACGAGTTTTGTCTCATTTACCACATTCACTTGACTTGTTGCTAACCGACTACCACTTCTTCAAGGATCTTGACAACTCTTTGCAGGGAAAACGCTTCCACAACCAGCAGGATGCAGAAAATGCTTTCCAAGTGTTTGTGGAATTCCAAAACACAGATTTTTATGCTACAGGAATAAACAAACTTATTTCTCATTGGCAATAATGTGTTGATTGTAATGGTTCCTGTTTTGATTAATAAAGCTGTGTTTGAACATAATTATAATAATTTAAAATTCACAGTCCAAAACCGCAGTTACTTTTGCACCAACCTAATATCTAGGAGTCAGTAGAATTATTAGATACTTCCTATGTATTTCTGTGTGATAATAATCAAGGCTTGAATATTTCTCCAAAGACTAAAAAGTGGGTGCTGGTTCTGCAGTTTTAGAAAAAATATTTTATAATTATATATTGTAATTACTTAAGCCAATTTATCTTTTAAAATCAGCCATTGAATTTCTTGATACTCTGGTAGTTTAATGTAGTAATTGCATTTCAGAGTATTTCCTGATATGCTGGTAGTTTGAGACAGTAATTGACAGCTTTTTTTTTAAGAGAATCACAGCTCTGGGATGTTAGCCATAGATTACTGAAATATTGTTAATTTCATTTATTTCTACAATATGAAATGGAGTTCAGAAGTTATCTATTTTGAATGGTACCACATAGCAAATTAAAAGTTAAATTAAAACTGGCTTTGAAATACTTTCACATGTAGCATAGATGTATGTTCTCATTTCTCTGTGTTTAAAATAGAATGGAAGTGGGAAGGTTTGAGAGTGAAATATCTATAACATGGGCATGAGAAAACTTGTTTGTTTTCCATAGTCTAAGTTTAAATTTTTCTCTTTGGCTGTAGGACATTTTTTTAAATTATTATAGTAAAAACACATAACATGAGATCTAGTACAGTGTTGTTAACTATAAGCATAATGTTGTACATCAGACTTCTAGAACTTTTTCATCTTGCATTACTGAACTTCTATACACATTGAACAGCAACTGCCTGATTCCTCCTCTCCCGCAGTCTGGGAATGACCATTCTACTTTCTGTTTCTATCAGTTTGACTACTTTAGACAACTCATATAGGTGAATTTGTATAGTATTTGTCCTTCTGTATTTATTTCATTTAGCATAATGTCCTTCCAGGTCCATGCATCTCATAGCATATGACAGGATTTCCTTTGTTGTGGCCGAATAATATTTCATCATATGTGTGTGTATGTGTGTACATATGTATGTATATAGCATTGTGTGTATGTATATACATACATATCTCACATGTTCTTTATTCATACATCTGTCAGTGGATGCTTAGGTTGTTTCTACCTCTTAGCTATTGTCAGTAATGCTGCAATGAATATTAGAGTGCATATTCTTTTTTTTTTTTTTTTTTTTAATGAGACAGAGTCTGGCTCTGTTGCCCGGGCTAGAGGGCCATGGCATCAACCTAGCTCACAGCAACCTCAAACTCCTGGGTTCAGGCAATCCAGCTGCCTCAGCCTCCCTAGTATCTGGGACTACAGGCATGCGCCACCATGCCCGGATAATTTTTTCTGTATATTTTAGTTGGCCAATTAATTTTTTTCTTTCTATTTTTAGTAGAGATGGAGTCTCGCTCTTGCTCAGGGTGGTTTCAAACTCCTGACCTTGAGCGATCCACCCACCTCGGCCTCCGAGAGTGCTAGGATTACAGGCACAAGCCACCACGCCCGGCCTGGAGTGCGTATTCTCGTTTAGTTCTTTTGGGTTTATACTCAGAAGTGGGATTGCTGGATCATATGGTATTTCTAATTTTAATTTTTTGAGGAGCCTCCATACTATTTTCCATAGTGAGTGGCTGCACCATTTTACATTCCCATCAACAGTGGACAAGGGTTCCAATTTCTTTATATCCTTGCCAACACTTGTTGTCTTTTTTGGAATAGTGGTTCTAACAGGTGAGAGGTGACACCTCACTATGGTTTTGATTTGCATTTCCCCAATGGTTAGTGATGTTGGGCATCTTTTCATATACCTGGTGGCTGTTTGTATGTCTTCTGTGAAGAAATGTCTGTTCAAGTCCTTTGTTCATTAAAAAAAAAAAAAAGAGTTCCCAGCATTATTAATGTATAATCAACAAATAAAAATGTTGTACTATGTATTTACAGGGCACAATGTGATGTTTGTTATATGTGTACATTGTGGAATGATTAAGTCAAGGCAATATATCTGTCACCCTTTGCTTATTTTTTAATTGAATTATTTGGTTGTTTTGGTTTGTTTGTTGCTATTAGGTTTTATAGGAGTTCCTTATATACTTTGGATATTAACACTTTATCCACATATATGGTTCGCAAATATATTCTCCCATTCCATAGGTTGCCTTTTCATCCTGATGATCGTTTCCTGTGTTGCACAGAAACTTTTTGGTTTGATGGAGTTTCGCTTGTCTATTTTTGCTTTTGTTGCCTGTGCTTTTGGTGTCATATCCATGAAGTCATTGCCCAGACCAGTGTTATGAATGTTTTTTCCTATGTTTTCTTATAGGAGTTCTATAGTCTCAGGGCTTACATTTATGTTGTAATCGTTTTTAGCTGATTTTTGTGTATGTAAGATAAAGGTCCAGTTTCTTTCTTTTGCATGCAGATATCCAGTTTTCCCAACACCATTTGTTGACGAGATTGTTTTTATCCCATTATGTAGTCTTGGCATCCTTGCAAAAGAGTATTTGACCACGTACGTATGGGCTTATTTCTGGGCTTTCTATTCTGTTTGATTGGTCTACATATGTCTTCTTTATGCCAGTGCCATTACTGTTTTGATTACTGTAGCTTTGTGCTACGTCTTGAAACCAGGAAGTATGAGGGCACCAGCTTTGTTCTTCTTTCTCAAGATTATTTCGGCTATTTGGGATCATTTGTGGTTCCATGTGAATTTTAGGATTGTTTTTCTGTTTCTGCAAAAATAAGTCATCTGTCTGTTTTCCAGATCGCACTGAATCTGTAGTTTGCTTCGGACAATACGGACATTTTAACAGTGCTGTCTTTTTATTGCATGAACACAGGATGTCTTTCCATTTACGTGGGTTTTTTTTTTTTTTTTTTTTAGTTTCAGCAATTTTGTAGTTTTTCAAAGTATAAATCTTTCACCTCCTTGGTTAAGTCTATTCCTAAGTATTCTTTCTGATGTTGTTGTAATTGGGATAATTTTCTTAATTTCCTTTTTGGAGTTTTCATTGTTAGTGTATATAAATGCAACTGATTTTTTTGTATGTTGATTTTGTATTCTGCAACTTTGCTGAATTTGTCTATTAATACTAATAGTTTTTTTGTGGAATCTCTAGAGTTTTCTACATGTAAGATCTTTGAACAAGTATAATTTTACTGCTTTTTTTTCTATTTGAATGTCTCGTATTTCTTTTTATTGTCATTGGCCACAAGACATTTAACATGATCCAGATAGACAAAGAATCAAAGAGATGAGAATTCTTAGTGTGTCAATTCTTAAATAAGAGCTATATTTATTTTTTACTATATTTATTAATTTATTTTTTATTAATAATATTTATTAAATATAAGCTTATTTATAGAGAGATGGGGTCTCACTTTGTCTCCCAGACATAATGGTAGCTCACTGCAGCCTGGAACTCGTGGGCTCAAGCAATCCTCCCACCATAGCTTTCCTAGTAGCTAGGACAATAGGCATGTACCAGCACGCCTGGCTATTTTTAAAGAATTTTTTTGGTAGAGGTGGGAGTCTCACTATGTTGCCCAAGCTGGTCTTGAATTCCTGGACTCAAGCGACCTCCCACATTGATCTTCCAAAGTGCTGGGGTTACAGGCATGAGCCATCCATGCCCAGGCTTCCCATGCCCAGCCTAAATAAAAGCTACTAATTTTAAAGTAATATCCATTTACAAAATTATTGCCTCATGTTTATTTTTCTAAATGAATTTAAATATAATTTTTAATGTCCAAGAAAGGATTCAGTTGACATTTTGGTTGGAATTGCATTAATTCAGGAATTAATTCATGAGGCAATTGCCATCTTTACCATAGTAATTTCTTCTTTTCAAAAGTAAAGTGTTTTGGTTTTTTTCAGGCAGGTCTTTATCTCTCGGAATACTTTGTAGAGCTTATCCTTTTAAAGCTTTTTCTTAGATATACAATTAAATTTCATGTGTTCTAATATAATAATTTAAGGATTTAAAAATTTTTTTTTCAGATGTGTGTTTATTTTCTAAGAACACAATTATATATGTTGTAAATAGTGAAAAATTTGTATTTCTGCTATTTATACCACCTTATTTTTTTTCTTGTGGGTTTCAATTGGTTAGTACTTCTAGAATAATTCATTAACTCATTCATATGGAATGCCCCTAATGTGTTAGGGAGACAAACAATGAATAAGTAAACATATAATATGTTAAATGTGATAAGTAAAGAAAAATAGAGTAAGGGTAGCATGGAGTTGTGATTGTGGATAATTACTATTTTATATATAAATCTGATTTATATATAATAGATTATTATATATTATAGATAACGTATTATGTATTATGTAATTGCTATTGTATATTATATGTTGGGGGGGGAGAGAGAGCTTTGCCCAAGATCGTACAGTCAGTAAGTTGTAAAACCAAGTTTCATAGTTAGGTATTCTGATTTCAAAGTGCATGTCCTTAATTGTGATGATGTGCTAGCTAGATAATGTAGACAAGGCCAGCAGCAAAGTGTGGATTTAATGTGGTAGAAATAAGGGAACTATTTTATTTAAGGTTTTACTTTAAGCTACTATTGTTTTGATTACACACATTTTATGTCCCCCATCAGTTTTTTGAAGTCAAGGAAAATCTTGTTCATTTCTGTCATTCACGGTCTTTGGTATGTTCTCTTTTATATTATATTAGATGCTCAATGTATGATGGTTGTTGAATGTCTTGTCTCCTCAGGGGAAAACATCCTAAGAATAACTTTCATATTTATCCCAATTAAAGCATTAGATGTTTTACAAATATACAAATGTACACTCACACACATATCTATCTACAAAGTTGTAACCTAAAAGATGAATCATATCTATGACAAATTAGGATAACTTGCTTTTAAAATCTTTAAAATGATAAGTTTTAAGTTATCATTTTAAATCAAATCTGCTCTATTGTTAGTTCTCATGTTAAATAGCTATTTGATACTGCAAAGAATTATTTCATTATAATGACATTTGTCAAGACCTTTCTGGAAAACCATGTCAGCATATTGGCTTTATGAAGTTGCTAAACATGAAGAAAGAGAAATGAAGATGATCAAAGGAAAACATTAATATGAAAACAAAGGATAATTGAGGGTGGCTTGTAGCTTATGTTTACTTCATAGGGGGCAGAACTAAAGGAACAGAGGATATACCGTTTACTAATAGGCCAAGATTTGGTTCCCTGAAGACATGTCTGGACATACTGGTCTGTTAGTTCACCTTCTGGTGCACATAATCTTGCTTTCCCTATTTGATTTTCATATAATCTCTACTTCATTCAATGTGTAGACACATGTCACCTGCCTTCATACAATGACTTGGACTTAGATACATAAGCCGTTAATAGACAAAAATGACAGTGCTGCTTCTCAGCCAATAGTTTGATTTTAGCAGCTTCGCCATCTTTATTTTAATGGAGGTGGTTGTGTAGTTATTTTCCTTATTGCATTTTTGCTTACTATATTATAAAAAGATTACTTGACAGTTTATTTAAAATGCTTATGCCAATGGTAAGAGTATTTCTTATAAACTTAATATAGTTGACACCAGTGTAAATGATTAGGCATACCAAAAAGGGAATCATTTTAACTTCACTTAGGTAGCCATTCAGTTTAAGATTATATATTATTTGTTAAGGAAAAGAATGAGGTTGTAAAGGATTTTGTGAAATGTTTGGAATACAGTGTTTGTCAATTTGTATCTAAAAGGCAAAGAGATACTAGGGATTCTATGCTGTTAATATATTGTCGCTTTCAGGGAAAGACCTATCCTCATAACATTCATGTCTCTTCTTCTACTTTCACACATTTAAATTAATATACTTGTTTGCAGGAAAGCATTATACACTAAATAGAGAGAAGTGCCTATAATTTTGTTCATTGTATCTATTCTGTTAGTAATCCACTTAAACACCTGCTACAGTTTGGGCAACCTTTTCCATTAATGGATGGTAATAATTTTATCACCTTAGAATAGTGTTAGCCACTATAACAACTAAACTAGAACATACCAGTGGCTTAACATAACAAAATTTTATTTCAAGTTTATGTAATAGTTCAGTGCAACTATTCAAGTTTTTGGATGACTTCGTTCCTTTTAATGACTCAAGGACCCAGACTTCTTCCATTTCCTGAGGACTTGCATTGTCATATAGCCTGCTGGTGGGAAAAGAATTAATGGGAAAGGGAGATGTTACTTCCGCTTATGTTCCATTGGCAAAAACTAGTCACATCAGTATGCACATTGACTGGGAAACATTGTTTTTGACCGGATAATTGCCTCCTCCCAATAACTTGAATACTACGGAAGGGAGAGCACAGATTATTTGTGGATGGCTAGCCAGCTCTGCCACAATAATAATAATGTATTTTTTTCATGTGACTGCTGTAACAGTTACCACAAACTTGGTGATTTGAAACAACATAGATTTATTCTCTTTAAGTTCTGGAGTTCCGAAGTCCAAAATGAGTTTCACTGGGTCAAGATCAGGGTGTCAGCAGGGGGACACTCCCTCTGGAGGCTCTAAGGGAAAATGTATTTCCTTTCCTTTTCCACTTTCTAGAGTTACATTCCTTAACTCTTGCCTCTTTCCTGTATCTTCAAAGTCTGCAGTTTATCATCTTGCTTCAGTTGTCACATCGCCTTCTTCTATAGTCAAGTCTCCCTCAGCACCCCTCTTAGAATGACATTTGTGATTACATTTAGGGCCCACCAAGACAATCCAAGATAATCTTTCCATCTCAGGATCTTTAATTGAATCATAGCTACAAATATCTTTTGCCATATAAGCTAACATCCGCAGGTTTCAGGGATTAGGATCTCTATACCTTTGAGGGGCGTTATTCAGTCTGCTGCAAATAATTGACATTTATTGAACACGTGTGCCATGCATGTTCTGAGAACTTTGCATGTATTTGTTTGTATTTTCTGCCTTATTCATTATGTACTCTACTTGTAAAGTTGCCTGTTTTTCTCAATTAGGTTTTCTTTGGTTGGGGCATCTTCTGGAAGATGAATTCTTTAATGTCTACAAATTTATCAAAAATTCTTGTACTCTTAGAATTGGAGTTTTAGAGATTATCTAGTCTAACCTCCTGTTCTACAGTGTCTAAGTGCTAGAATTCTTTTCTTGGGCCCGTTGATTTTCATCTTTGTGATATATTTCTTATGAACTTTGAGGAAAATTCTTTAAATCAACAGTTAAGCTCCTTTGGATTATAATATTAATGCATTAAACTTTACTTTCTTCCTACGTAAGTCTACATTTTTTAGTTATCTTTAAAAATTGAGTATGTGGAATTTTTCTTTGGATTTTTTTCCTCAGAAAAATGTTGAGTTGAATTTGGCCATCGTCATAATCACATAGAGTTGACTTAATAGGAAAAACTGATGCATTTTGGATCAACAACATTTCATGGGAAGGTTATGATTAAAAACCTAAAGCCAATAATAGGTTTTAATAGAAATCAGGGTAGTAGTAAATAGGCAATTAATTGTATAAAACATGCTAATAATTGCATGAACTAAAGCCAAAAGCTGATATTCCTGATTTAGAGTCACCATGGAAAGAAATTTATGGTGTCGTGGATTCATTCTCTCAACAGTTCTTTATTGGTATTAGGTGCTAAGGATACAAAAGTGATTAAACATAATCCTGTCCTAGAGAACTTTGTATTCTAGTCAGGGCACAGACACAAAGACGTTGATGTAGTGGAATAAGGGCTGTGATATGTATTAGTGCAAAGATCACTATAGAAGTTGTGAAGTAACAGAAAGAGACTTAAACAATACAGGGAATTTATTGGTCATATACAGGTATGTGTGAAAATTACATAGGCAGATGAGGCTTGCTATGGTAGCTCAGTTATGTCATTAAATGCCCTTCGTTTTCTTTTTTTCCTCAGTGCTTTCCACAGATCAGCTTTATTCTAAGGCTGGCTCCCTTTGAGGTTGCAATGATGACTACTGATAACTCTCAGGGATACCCCAAGAAAGAGAGCTTTTGTCCTCTAACTGTAAAACTCAAGTCCTGGATTCAGTTTGACTAGATCAACTTTGATTGCATGCCACCTTTTCACTAGATTGAAGAAAAGTATAATTTTAGGGTGGGTGAAAAAATAGAAGTCCAAAACCTCCAAAGTATTTAGTATATCCATGAAAATTGATATTAGTCCCATTATGGCTTTATTATTTCTAAACTGGATTTCTTCTTAATAGACTGAAAATCAGGTATTCTTAATGCTGAGAAGTGAACTAATAAGAGGACCCTAGTTCAATGATTTTCTTCTGAATTTTTGAAAGCCTAAAAATTCTGTTCTACCTTTGGAGATCTTTGATTTTATGCCCAAGTCACTGTGGAAATTAAGAATCTGATGTATCGACCATCTCTTCTCCATTACTTCTTCCCTTATAACTGGGACAGTAATGTGGGTTTTGATAATGGGTTTAAATGATCATGATTGGTCTACTTCTAGTCTCAATTGCATTTGTACTAGGAAAATGCCAAGGCCAGAAATATCAGGGCTTATGACATCATACTTATTATTTAAACAGTAATTGGGGAAGCCTTCTGTTTTTTACTTGGCCACTAATATACATTTAACCAGGCTATTCGTAGTATATAATACTTTAAAAACTGGATTAATAATATAAAGCTACTTTTATTTAAGTGTAAGTACTTCCATTTGTTCTCCTTCTGCATAGTCTCTGGTTCACTGCATTTGCATTCACTGCTGTTCTGTTTCTCTCCATGACAAGTGTTCATTCAGAAGCCACAGCATGTGACACTGTTATAGGATTGCCAGATCTTATTTTGGAGAATTTGGGCAGGGAGGGAGTAGGAGAGAGTTTATTTGCTAATAGTCTGACCAGGCTCAAATACAATCCCATTCTGCATCCTAACACAGTTGGAACAAGGCACTTAAATACAAGATAAGCCTGTGTATGTGGGCCATCTGGTAACCCAGTACTGCTATAGTGTAGGCCTCTCAGCTCTCCAAAGAGCCGGTCGAGATATATTTGACACACTTGGTGTATAAGGGTTCCTGCCGTAACTTAAAAAAGAATTACTTCTTTGTGCTAAAATTATATTAAATGTTATTTAGTAAAAAGGGAAAAGGTGATATGTATATCCTAGTGATGAGTTAATACTGATGATTCTCCAAGGCATAATAGTAATAATAGCAAATACTTATATAGAGCTTACTCTGTGCTAGGCACTGTTGTAAGCATTTTACATGTATTAATTTATTTAACTGTTAAACAGCCTTATGAGATAGGTTGTTATTATTTTACTGAGGAAGAAATTGGCACACGGAAGTCAAGTAATATTTGCCCAGATTCATACAGCTTAGTGAGGAATAGAGTTAGGATTTGAATCCAGAAAGTCTGGGAGCAGAATTCATGTTTTTAATTACTATACTATACTTTCTCTGAAATTAGGACTGAAACTATCATTAAAAGTTATACCATGGACCAATTGGTTATGTTTTATTTATAACACATTATGTTATACTTGTTAATAAGTATAATTATCTTATTATGTTTTGAAATAAATGAACATTTTGAAATTAATCTTACCTACTAAATATTCAACATGCTTGTTTTTTATTCTAGGAGAAGACTTTGCAGTTGTGCAGCAAGAAATTATTATGATGAAAGACTGTAAACACCCAAATATTGTTGCTTATTTTGGAAGCTATCTCAGGTACATTGTTTATTTCCCTTTGGACAAACAGTAATGATTTCATCACCTAATACATTTAACAAAATAAACTTAGCTTTAATACCGTGTTTTTTAGTTTTCTTCATGCTTTGAAGATAGGTTATTTTCATAAATGGAATTTTTATTTATGACCTATTATGTTAATTCTGTAAACAATGTCACAGTCTTGTGACTTGGGAATCCTGGATGTGGTTTCAGTGAGGAAGCTGGCAAGTAAAAACAGACTTTTATGGTTAGTCTTCCTGTGGTAGAGTAGAGATCTAAATATGCCATTCTATTGCCCCTTTCTTCTAGACTAGGCGTCCTCAAACTACAGCCGGCGGGCCACATGTGGGCCGCCTAGCACATTTATCCGGCCCTCCAGGTGTTTTTGCCACCGCTGCCTGTCCTGCTTAGCAGCCAACTCATCCCAGGCCCACAGTGTGCACTCTCCAGTGGTCTGAGGGACAGTGAACTGGCCCCCTGTTTAAAAAGCTTGAGGACCCCTGTTCTAGACTAAGGTGAATTTAGAGTCAGGAGCCTCTCTTCCTGTTATGTTTTTAATCAGAAACTTTTATATGTGTTTTGTGCTTCTAGTCTAAGAGTACTATATTGCCTCATCCCTTTCCTTTATTTTATCCAAAGGACTAGGACCTGTCATTATTTCAGCAACTTATTTTTCCAGGTCCTAAAGTGAACTTAAAAGGACTATGAATTTTCCTCCTCTTGTTCTGTTTCGGCAGGACCAAGCCAGGTTCCTAGGTCATAGTCCATAGGGGATCACCTCAGGGTCACATCTTGTTTTTCTTTCTTTCTTTCTTTTCTTTTCTTTTTTTTTTTTTTTTTTTTTTGAGACACAGTCTCACTCTGTTGCCTGGGCTAGAGTGCTGTGGCATCAACCTAGCTCACAGCAACCTCAAGCTCCTGGGCTCAAGCCATCCTTCTGCCTCAGCCTCTCAAGTAGCTGGGACTACAGGCATGCACCACCATGCCTGGCTAATTTTTTATGTTTATATTTTTTAGTTGTCCAAATAATTTCTTTGTATTTTTAGTAGAAGACAGGGTCTTGCTTTTGCTTAGGCTGGTCTTGAACTCCTGACCTTGAGCGATCCTCCTGCCTCAGCCTCCCAGATTGCTAGGATTACAGGCGTGAGCCACTGCGCCCAGCCACATCTTATTTTTCCATTCACTTGTATGTGCACCATAAATTGAGCACTAATTTAGTTGTTTATAAGTTTCCTTCAAAGGAAGGGTTGGAGAATATTTCCCTATGTATTAAAAAACTCCAATATTACTGTAACAACATCCATTATACTATATAACTTTTTACAGGTTCCCAATCTCAGATGATCCAGGTACTAAACACTTTTCGTCTTCTCATTTGGGCACACCAGATAGAAGAAACTGGGGAATTCTACCCTCTTATCTTTCCAGCTTGTGAAAAGCCAACTGGACCAGCTCATCTTGGTTCTAAACCACTCTTGTACAGCTTTGATTGCCCTGGTTAAAGTAGTGGGTGGGTTTAATGGAGTTTTAAGGAGTTAACTAGCCCTTTTCACATAGGGATAGCTACTACCCCTAAGTCAATGACTGTTATACATTTTAAATGGTTTCTTTAACAGCCAGTTTAAAGCTACTTTAATGATGAGTGGTTCAAATAGCAACCTAACACGGATACTGCATCAATTTGTACGTTAGGAAGCAGACCCACCACAGTATAGGCAATTACTATGTCAGCTCAAAGAAATAATCTCTTAAAATCATTTAAGTTCATTGTACCAAATAATTGATTCCTGCCAATACAGTTAAAATCACCAGTTCAAAACAGTTTGTTTTAATGCCATTAGTCCTAACAATATGACCTACCTAGGCTCAATTAGGGGAAGCATTACAGAATTTTTCCCCCAAGGACAAGCTGGTCTTTTAAAGAGTTCTTGTGTTTCCCCTGGGACATTGATCAAAGCATTATTTCTCAAACATCTGAATCTTCAGAACTGTGAGACCATCCAAAGCCTAACCTGTTTCAGGATGGCTCCATCCATTTATATAACACCCTTAGTATGGTGAAATGAGCATGATCTTTTTGCTAGAGAGATATTAGTGCCTTTGATAGTTAAGAGCTTGAGTTCTGGGGTCAGATTGTCTGTGATGAATCCTAACTCTCACTTATTAACTGTATGCCTTATGGCAAATTATTTAACTGTTTCCTCATCTATAAAATGAGAATGATAATATCTACACAATGGGATAGCTATTAGCACTTAATGGGTATGTGGAAAATGCTAAGAACAGTGCTTAGCACATAATAAATGCTCAATAAATATTAACCCCTATTGCTACTACTGTTGCTGCTGCTGCTCCTGCTACTATTTCTTAACTATTTTTAAAGTACTGTTATTTTAGTGCCTCATTTGATCTTTTTTAATAACACAGTTAGCAATATAACTCTATGGTAGAGGTTATTTCCATCTTACAAATAAGGTGCTTGAGAGAGTTTAACATCAAGATATTATTTTATGATTTTATTTTATTCCAAATATAAAGAATATGGAAAGCAGAATTGCCCAGAAACTAAAGTAAAACACACAATGTTAGGGTTATTTTTTTAGTAGAACTATGTTCTTGTAGTGTTATATAATAATCTGTAACTAGTATAGCTGATCAAAGTGATATGAAAGGGAACATAGATCAGCAACTAATGTTCCTTTTCTCTAGCTTTTTTCTTTTTCTAGAGATTCTTCCCATATTCTCAAATTGAAGTTCAGACTCAGCCAGATTTGGAGTAGGAAATCCTAATGGTTAGACTTGGGGTGTTAGAGCTGGAAGGGACTAAGAGATCTGTCACTCAGATCTCTTTTTTACAGAGGAGAGATGGAATGCTGGATAAATGACTTCTTTAGGTTATCCAACTTCTCCTAATTGGCACTGGGAGTTAAACCTGACCCTGCAGATACATAGTTCAATATCTTTTTGGTATACCATATTGCTTAGCCTAGGAAGGCCAGATTTAGTCTCAGGGGAAACATGATTTCTTGGATTCTTTCTCATTACTGAAAAACTTTACAAAGTGGGAATCTTGTTCGAAAAGACAGAAACCTCTTAAGATATATACTGTTCCCTGTGACTTTCTTCCATCCATGTTGCTGCTAGTACAGTCTATTATAACAAATTTAAACAAAACTAGGAGGAAACTGAATAAATGTTTGGCCAGTTTCCCCCTCAGGGAATCAGACTTATCCTATGAATTTTTTTCACAGATGACCAGCATATAATTAAGCTCCAGGAGCCCATCTTATAACAGGGTAGCTGTGCTCACTTCCGTAGAGATACTGACACTGAGCGCCTATGAAGCAGACTACTTGACATTCTTCTTAACAGGGCCTTTCCTATTCCACTTTTCAATATCATTACATCATACAACAACTAGGCAGACAAAGCTTTTCTCTAGAGGCTTAAAAGTTAAATTGTCCTGGTTTAGTGTGTATTTGTATCAATATTTGTGTTTTATGTATTTATAAAACAAAAAAGTTAAATAAATCATCATAGATCTAGTCCTTACTCTCAGTAGAGCTTAACTATTGCTTCTCTTTGTAGAGGGAGGGTTGGTTTTTTTCTTTTTGAGACAGAGTCTTGCTCTGTCATCAAGGCTGAAGTGTAGTCATCATTATAGCTCACTGCAGCCTCAAACTCCTGGGCTCACGCGATCCTCCTGCCTCAGCTGGGACTACAGGGTATTGCTTCTTTTAAGCTAAGGATTAGCTTAACTTCAGTTTCCTTCTAAGCATTCCTTATCCCACCATATCCTTTCAGAATAAGTTAAGAAAATTCTGATAGTCCTCTCAAGTTTGAACTCTTAAGAAAGCTTAGGTTGAGAAACAGCAAATAATCTTTCAAAGATAAACCAGTAGAAGATCAGATCCATATAATAAAAACTGTATTTAAATCAGATGTTTTAAACCTTTGAAATACAGAATACTAGGTTAGATGGCATAATTTATCTCATAATAACTTATATTTGTAAATCACCACCATTTATACCATTACACCACAGTTTACAAAGTATTTTACATTATTTCCTAGTATGTAGTGTTGTGTTGATTCTGCAGATATAAAGATAGTTGAGGCCATGCATGATGGCTCAAGCCTGCAATTTCAGCACTTTGGGGGGTGGGGCAGAAGGGATTGCTTTAGGTCAGGAGTTTCAGACTAGCCTGGGCAATATGGCAAGACCCTGCCTCTACAAAAAATGTAAAATTGGCCAGATGTGAGGATGCGTGCCTATAGTTATGGCTACTCGGGAAACTGAGGCTGGAGGACGCTTGAGCCGGGGAGTTTGAGGGTACAATGACCTATGATAGGGCCACTGTACTCCAGCCTGGGCAACAGAGTGAGATCCTGTCTCTGAAAAAAAAAAAAGAGAGAGAGAGAGAGAGATGAAACCTATCCTTACCTTTAAGGAGTTTATAATCTAATAGGAGAAATACAAGTGAGCAAGTAATTGCAACACAATATGCTAAATGCAGTAATAACTTCAGTGTAAGGCACAAAAATACTAAGAATGGTAGAATGCCTGATTTTGTCTAAGGGAATCAGAGATGTAATTCCCAAATATTGGGAATGATGTAATTCCCAAATATTGGCTGTTAAAAGACTGGTGGACCTTTATGTAGAAAAATTGGAATTTTTGGTAAAGGGGACACATGCATGAAAAATCATGAAATATTCAGCAGATGGCTAGTAGTCTCATGTTAGAACCTGAGACGGAAGAGGGCGTACAGTCATTTCTTGGTATCCACAGGGGATTGGTTCTAGGATCCCCATGGATACTGAAATCCAAGGGGCTCAAGTCCCTTATATAAAACGGTATATAGTATTTGCATATAACCTATGCACATTCTCCTGTGTACTTTAAATCGCCTAGTGATTTAAATCTAGTATAAATTTAGTATAATACCTAATACAATGTAAATGCTGTGTAAATAGTTGTTATACTGTATTTTCAAATTTATGTTATTTTTGGTTATATTTTTATTTCCCCCTCCCAAAAAAATTTTTCAATCCATGGTTTTTGAACCTATAGTTGGGTGAACCCCCAAGTGCTGGTGGACCCATGGCTAACTGAGGGCCGACTGTAGTTCCAGTAGGTAAGGCTATAGAAATTGAGGCAAAAAGGAATCTTTTATGTCTTAATTAGCACCTGCAGGGATTAAGCATACTTGTTGAAAGGTTTTAACAGTGAGGTAGTATGTTCTGTAAAAGATGGATTTGGGGTATAAGGGATTGAAGCAGGCAATTTAGTTAAACTTATAGTACAGTTTTATTACAATAATCCAGGAAACAGATGTTGGTCTCTTGAGTTATATAAAACTGGTTGAAATTTTTTCTAATAGTACTGGGAAGGGGAACAATAAGATCTTAATGGGAAATGTGTTTATAAATGTTGTTTTGGATATTAAGAATATAAGAATAAAGATTACAGTTAAATCACTTTAATTTTTACCCAGCTACCCTCTCTTTTTAAAAGGGGAAACTTTTAATTTGGGGATATTTTAGATGTACAGAAAAGTTGCAGAGATAGCACGGAGTTCTCTATATAGTCATCACTCAGCTTTCCCTGATGTTAACATCTTACATAACTGTGGTACATTTGTGAAAACTAAGAAATTAACACCAGTGCAGTACTATTAGCTAAACTGAGATGCTTCATTTAGATTTTATCAGTTTTCCTCTAATGTCCTTCTTTTCAGTTTTTGAGAGGAATTAGGAATATATCTTGAAGGCGATCATAGTTTGTTTGTGTAAGCCGGGGTTTCTTAACTTCAGCACTATCAACACTTTGGGCCAGATACTTTTCTATTGAGGGAAGCTATCATTTGCATTGTAGGATAGTTAGTATCCCTATTCTCTGTTAGATGCCAACACCTCCCCTCCCCCCATTGTGACAGCCAGAAATGTCTCCAGACATTGCCAAATGTTCCCTGGGAGGCAAAATCACTCCCAGTTAAGAACCACTGCTTTACGCAAAAAAATGTGGTGGAATTAAAGATACCTCTCTATACCCATATTGCTAGTGTATTTTCTACAAATCATTAGTTATGAGGGTTGCAAATATGTGTTTTGCAAAAAACAGGTGCATGGAAAAAATAATTTGGGTAAATAATAAACTAAACAAAATTAGGAAAGTTTTATTTTTTCTTTTTTTCTCCTCCATCTTCTCCTCTTCCCAACTTTCTCCCTCTTCCCACCTTTTCCTCCTCTTTTTATCCTTCCTCCTTCCATTTTGTTCCTCTTTCCCTCCTCCTACTCTCTACAAAATTTCTTAGGGCCTTTAATACAGCAGTGGCCTTGCTGGTTCTCAGGAAAAGACTATAATATGTGATATTTCTGAAACCAATTTAATTGTGCAGTAGTTTCTTTATGGAAGCATACTTCACTTAGGATTGTTGTCCAGTGGCCCATACTTTGGAAATATTATACTGAACTGGGGGATTGCTAGGTATAATTATAGAGAAATGGGTAACCTTGTAGCCCCTGAGAACAGAGCTCCCTCCCCATCATTGTTAAAGGGGAAGCAGATGGAATGGATTACCTGTAGCTTTGGAATGCAGTAGTTTTTGCATATCTGTTTTAAAATGAACTCCAAAACATTTTCAATTTTTTGTTCATATTAACATTTTTAATTCATTTGTTCATATTAAATAATTTATATTAAAACATCTAGCAGTTATTGAACTTTTTATTTTTCACATTGATGATTAATGTTGAAGTTGAATTATTTTGCTGAATATGTGGAGTAGCCATTGGCAAAAGCTTTGGTCTGCAAACAACCCATAGTCAAGTACAGGGGCCAGGGAACTCTGGTTTGGAGCAGAGCTAGCCATCCTGGCCAGTTTCTAGCAGACATTATAGAGCTGCTGATTCTCAGTGATCTTGGTAACACTCTATTTTACTTATTAAATTATGTTATAGATTTGAAAAAAATATATAATTATACTTAGTTTGTTCAGTCAGTTTTAAGTCTGTGATGTGTTGTAATGTATGAGAAGACTAAAAAGTGTGTTTTAGAAATTGTAAGATTTTTTAGGTCTATGAAATAGCTATTAGAATTTTCATTCATGTATGCTCTAGTAACTGAACTAGAAGAAGATTAAAATAATGAACTTTCCCTTCTCTATTTACTTTTCTGTTCCTTGTAAGATAGAAAGATAATTTTATAAAATAAGAAAAAAATCTAAGGGTTTGTTGAGTCAGGAAATTAATACTGATATGGTGAACATTTATCTTGGTGGTTAATTTTATTCCTATTCAGATACCTAGGAACAAAGATTTTATATATTAATAGTTATATATTAATTGTTGACCTGCACAAAATGGGCTGATTGACTCAAGTCCTTTACTACTGTGTTTCCCCAAAAATAAGACCTACCCATAAAATAAGCCCTAGCAGGACTTCTAAGCATTTGCGCAATATAAGCCCTACCCTGAAAATAAGACCTAGTGATGGGCTTGGCTACACGGTGTTATCTGCACAACCCATGCATTTGATCGCGGAGTGGTAAAGAAGATGAGCAGCCCTTCTCATCTGCCCCATCGTGACAGCTACTATCCCAGAGGTAACTGGAAAGGTGCGGGCAGCCCCACCACCAAGGTCGGCTCCCCCTGTCAGGTCCCAGCCATCCTGTGCATGCTGCAAGCTGAAACTTTGAGGGGAAAATAACACATCCTGAAAATAAGCCCTAGGGTGTCTTCTTGAGGAAAAATAAATGTAAGACCCTGTCTTATTTTTGGGGAAACACGGTAATAAGGCAGGTGGCTTGGTGAATCATCAAAAGCCAATGCAGATTTATCATCATAAGAGAGATATTCATAGAACAGAGGAGAGTCATTTTTCCAGTAGACTCTGACCATTCAAGTGTTTTTTGATAATAACAGACTTTGAATAGAATGTTATAAAGATGAAATATTTTAGGGATCTTAAAAACTAAAGCTTTAATATATATATATATATAGTCCTGATTTTTTTTTCTGCCTATAAGCTGGAAGGTCATTTTATATGGAATGAATAGAAAATTATGTATTTAAGCAAGAAGCATACTGCCAACTGCAAGCAGAAGGCAGTATGATATTGAAATATGTACGACAGCAGAGAACTCATTTCCTGCATTCATTTTCTCTACCAAGGAGAATTGTTTTCAAGCTGGAAAGGGTAGGAAAAACATTATTAAGATAGAATTGAAGCATAGAGGTAAGTAATTATCGAGTAGCTAGTAAATGAATTTAAGCTTTTAGATTTATTTAAATTCTATCTCATACTTTAAACTTAGCAGATGTGATTGTCATCCACTATCAGTGAGAATCTTTTGACAAATAGGTGTCAAAAATTAGAGATCAGAAATGACCAATTTGCAAATGAAGGGGAAAGGTGATTTCTAGAAAATACAGACTATTAAACCTGATGTAAGCCATCAATCACCAGCAAAACTCTAGGATAAATTAATAATCTTATAATTAGTGAACACTTATAAGAAAAAAGTGGTCATTAGTGTGACTTTAGTAAGACATCATGCCATTTGTCCTCTATTAAGCCCACTGGCCATATTTTGCCGACCCCTGATCTAATTGATTTGTTTATTCTTTTAGTCATTCATGCATTCATTTATTTATGGAAAAATATTTATTTGCTGGATATTCTTCTAGACGATGTGAAGGCAATGGTGTAAGAGACATATATTAAGGCAGAATCAATCTTCTGCATTAGATTGAGCTTGCTGAGTTCAGAGACTTTCTATTCTATCTCTACCCCCTAAGAATAGTACATTTCCTGGTACGTTTTAAGAGATGAAGTAATGAATTATTGAGCAAAGGAATAAGCTATATAAATCTTTGCTGATTATTTCATCTATGACTATATGATTATAACAGCTTAGAATGTGAGTGTGAGAAAGAAATACTGTCTAAAGACAAGTAAGTGTTAAATTTTAACAGTATTTTGGGAAGATTGTTGTTGAATCTAGATATGAAGGTAACATTTACATTTGTCTGTTTTGTTGATGGGAGTGCTACCAAAGTAATATACTTCGAGTTGTGTTGCCATTTTTCTGTGATGAATCTGGATAGAGGCACAAACTGTAGGTGGGTAGGGGGAGTTTTTAACTAAAGGGAAATTTTCTCATTATTTGGAGTTATCTGATGATGACTTTATATCTGACAAATGGTATATTGTAAGTATTAAAACTTCAGGTTGGATTATAATAACACATTATATTAAGTAATTCATTTACTCATAGGGATTAATTTACATTTTCTTAGAAAACACATTGCATTTATGTTGTTTTTCAAGGTTTTAGCACACAACCTTAAAATACTTTTGACCTCAAACAGACAGTTTTAATGATGATATGATACACGCTTATTTTCTCTTTATAGGCGAGATAAACTTTGGATTTGCATGGAGTTTTGTGGAGGTGGTTCTTTACAAGATATTTATCATGGTAAGACTAAACTTATATTTTTATAGGAATTAGGTAGAATTTCTTAAAATACAGCTGTTTACTGTATTAAAACATTAACATTGTCTTAAAGAAAGATATGTTTTATCATTATGTTGTTTGGATATATAATGGTGTATATATATGGAAGAAAGGAACATTTGCTTTATAAGTTGGAGAATTATATGCAGTTGGACAGTTTGCCAGTCCTGAAGAAGGCATATCGTAGTTAGTTCAAAAACTTAAACCTGTGGAAATGCAAAGGCCTTGATGGCTAATCCTAAACCAGTAGAATATCCAGTTGGTACATATGTGGTGATGATAAACAGATAATTGAGTTTGCTCTCATGTATTCAAGAAACATCTATTAAATGTTTACTCTCTAAGATAGTGCCAGATTCTGGGGCATTCAAAAATGATTAAAACATTTTCATTGGGATTCCATGGAGTATATAAGAGAGACTTGTAAAATAAAATAATCAGGCTTTATTGTCTTTTCTTTCCCTCCTTTTTCTAATCTGTTTCTGTTAATGGATTATTATCATAAACTGCAGAGTAGGCATATTCTTTTGCTGGAGGTGTGGTTTTTCATTAATGTAAAATAAAATAGTGTCTATTTAATGATGTCAGCTTTCTCATAGTATTTGGGCTCATTTTCTTTTTTTTTTTTTTTTTTTTTTTTTTGAGACAGAGTCTCACTTTATTGCCCAGGCTAGAGTGAGTGCCGTGGCGTCAGCCTAGCTCACAGCAACCTCAAACTCCTGGGCTCAAGCAATCCTGCTGCCTCAGCCTCCCAAGTAGCTGGGACTACAGGCATGTGCCACCATGCCCGGCTAATTTTTTCTATATATATATTAGTTGGCCAATTAATTTCTTTCTATTTATAGTAGAGATGGGGTCTCGCTCTTGCTCAGGCT
>VSMD01033055.1:0-59254 GCA_008750895.1 Mirza zaza
ATATATATAAAAATTAGCCGGGCATGGTGGCACATGCCTGTAGTCCCAGCTACTTGGGAGGCTGAGGCAGCAGGATTGCTTGAGCCCAGGAGTTTGAGGTTGCTGTGAGCTAGGCTGACGCCACGGCACTCATTCTAGCCTGGACAATAAAGTGAGACTCTGTCTCAAAAAAAAAAAAAAAAGAAGCCCAGTCTAATAGCTACTAGCTGAGAGCAACTATTTACTAAACATCTACCATGTGCCACCCTGGCTAAGCTTTTTACACATAATATTTCACTTACTAACAGCCCTATGAGATGTTATTATCACCACTTTAGAAATAAGGAAACTGAGGTTGAAAGAGGTTAAATACTTAACTTAGGTCACTCAGCTAGTAAGTGACAGAACAAGAATTCAACTCAAGTCTACCTTACTTTAAAATTTTGTCTTTTCCAAGGAAGTTCCATCACATGCTACATACAACACAGAACTTTGAAGACATTGTGCTAAGTGAAATAAGCCAGTCACGATAAGACAAATTACTGTATGATTCCACTTATATGAGGTTATCTAAACTAGTCAAACTCGGGAGCGGCCAGGAAAGAAAAAAATAAAAAAAACAAACTAGTCAAACCTCACAGAAACTCAAGGTAGGGGGGTGGTTACCAGGAGCTGGGGGAGGAAGAAACCAGGAACTGTTCAATAGCTAGAGAGTTTGGTCGTATTTGCAAGATGAAAAAGTTCTGAAAATCTGTTTCACAACAATGTAGAATATACTTCACGCTACAAAACTGTACAATTATAAATGGTTAAGCTAGTAAATTCTGTCGCATAAATTTTTTATCACAATTAAAATTTTTTAGAAGTCTGGCCTCTTCCTACTATACCACATGCCATAATGGATACGCTTACGTGCTCTGAAAACACAGGCAAGCAAATAATTTATTCCGCAGGGTGGGAGAGGGAGGGCTTGTCAAGGAGTAGACCAAAGAAAAGTACTGTGGAAATATTCGAAAGATGAAGTTTCTCGCTTTATCCTCACTATAGCTCTGGGCAGGCGTCTCTGTCTCAACCTCTGAAATAGCTCCTACACTTGTACACAATTATCATTACCACAATAACTTGCCTAAACTAGGCTCAAGAATGTTCCAGTAGCCTTCTATCTCATGAGCTTTTCTAGGCTCCTCCCACTCTAAGTCATTCAGCACTGGAAAAAAATTAAGTTTCCTAAATTGCCTCATTCCTCATGCTAAAGACCTTCTATGGCTCCCACCTGCTCTCTGAACACAGATAATCAGGATTGGGTGTTTAGGAACACAGCACCTAGCCTTTTAGAGCTTTAGTTTCTTCATCTGTTAAGAGATGACTCCTGAACCCTAACTCAAAAGATTGAGGATTAAAGACATTGTATATCTTGCACCATGCTTGATCCAAAGTATGTGCTCATTAAAGGTTAGGTAGTCCCCTTTCTGCCTGTCCCTATACACCCAGCTCAGTAAGGTATTTTAGCTTAAAGAAAGAAAAAGCAAGTATTTCCAAGATCTTCTTAAGGTAGCTAGAAAAGAACACAAGGGAAAAAGGTTGCTCAACTAGGGTTGTTTGATGTCCAGGAAAATATTGCACACTCAGAACTGCTCCTTCATCTGCAACCCTCCATACACTCAGACCATCTAGTCTTTATCTTATTCTACCCTTTTAGTCATCTGAGTAATATTTAAATGAGTTGAAGTTAAATTTAAAGTTATATTGCAAAAATTGGTACTCCCATTCTCTCCTCCATTTGCTCAGTTTCCACCCCACTCCCACCAACCACTTTAGTAGTTTCTTATGTATCCTTCAAAACTTTCTTTACGCAAAAGCTGTCTTCAGATAAAGCTAATGTTTTACAGGTGTGTTTGCAAGGTTTGTGGTGGGGAGGGTGGAGAGTGAAGACAGTAGGTCTTCTCCACTTTGCTTTACCCTAAAGCAGTGTCCTTTCACTCATTCAACAAAAAATATTAATCATATACTGGGCGCTTATTATAAGCCAGATACTGAGTATAACAGTAATATTAACTGATTATTCTTCAGCTCTTACCAGAAATGTATTCATGCTTTACCCAACTGTCCCTTTTGATCTTCACAACATTAAAAAGTAGGTTACTAATTCTCATCTCCACCTGACAAGTAAGGAAACTGAGGCACAGAAAGGCAACTTGCCAAAGCGAGAGCGAGCGAGCAAGAGCAGGGCTGTGAACCCAGGCCTGACTCCAGAGTCCTCACTCTTAACCAAGACGCTCCACATTGGCAAAACAGATGCAGTCTCTGCACCCGTTGGAGCTCAGGCTAATGCAGGAGACAGGCGAGAAAAAAGGCAGACAACAAAGAAATACGGAATTACAGACTAAGAAAGTAATGGAAACGAAACGAGTTCGGGTCTGTTACAGAGTAACAACGGGGACCTACTTTAGAAAGGGGGAGCAGGGAGTGTCAAGGAAAGGTCTGAGAAAATGACATTAATGACACGCTTGGGAACCGTTTGGGGGATGCAATGATGACCCCGGCCCAATTCAAAGGGGAGAAATTCGAGGCCTGTAGAAGCTAAAGCAAACTCGCCAGGGTCTTCCAGACATGTAGACGTGGCGCAAGGAAGGGAGGATCCAGAAATGGGCCCAGGGCTCGTACACGCCATCAATGCCCACAGTTGCCCAGCCCTGCTCGGCCCTTGACCGAGGGCCTCCAGCTAGCAGCTGCCTACGGCCCCGCCGCGGCTGACAGCGTCCGCAAAGCTCACAAGGAGACCCTGCAGCAGCACAGAGGAGTCTGGCCCGTCCTGCAGCGGTCTGGAAAGGCCTCGTCCCCGGCCCCCCGCCATCTCCCGCCTGGTCCGCCCCGCCCCGCCCCTCCGGGCCGGCCTCATACCTGCACCGCTCGGATCAGGCCCCGGCCGGTCAGCTGGCCCTGCCGCAGCTGCAGCAGAATGTTACCGGACCGCGGCCGGCCGCCCCATCCGCCCCAGGCTGTTTCTGTTGCTGCCGACCGTTTCGCTCGGCTGGCCCCAGACCTAGCCGCCGCCGCCGGCGCCGCCGCCGCCGCCATGTCTCCTCGCCCGACAAACAGGAAGCGAGCGGCCCCGGGGCCGCGGAGACTTCTACGGGGCGGCGGAGGGGTCGCCGCAGCGCCCCCAGCGGGCCGACGGCGGAGGCGCAAGCCGCGTGGCAGGGGCTGTGCGCGCCGCGGGGGCTCCTGGGAAATGTATTCCTGCTCTGAGGCGGAGCAGGTGGGAAAGATGCGGCGTTTTCTGCTCGGCCTGTTTTCCTGGCTTTGAGGTCGGACACTTTGGCGAAGTGTCCCGAGATCTGAGACCAGTCCCTGCGTGCACACTCTCTCATTTCCCGTCCTTGTGGAGAGGATGCAACCAACTATCCAGAAGTCAAGCCCTCGAGTCTGATTCCTGCCTGCTTCTCTGCACCTGACTTGTGGCGGACCTCCATCCTCTGCGCCTAAAGCACCCCCCTAGTTCATTCAATCTGTAGTTCTGGGAGCTTGATCAGTCAACCAGTGGTTCCTAGGGGCCTGCTCTGCGCCGGACACCGAACGGGTCTCTTCGGGTGGCGGGGCAGGGCGGCCGGGGGGAGTCACAGTAGCGAGCACAAAGGCCTAGGACACTGTTACCACGAAATGTAGATTACAGCAAATCCTTACACAGACAAACGCACAATAACAAACTGAGTAAGTTGTGTAACTGGATAGGTTGTTGTGAAGCTAAATGAAATGATGGAACGGAAAGGGATTAGTAAATGTGACATCGTTTTCTCTGTCAGATAGAACTCTGTCCTAATCTCTCTCCACCAGACAGCATGTTTTCCCTACTGCGAGCCTGCGTACTCATTTTTTGGCAAAATTCCGTGGTAGGATTGCATTGACTGCTTCCCTTTTCTCTTCCTAGGAGGGGGCTTGTAACAGAGAGAGGAGGGCTAAGTCTGATGTAATAGGGAATGGTGAAAAGTGTGAGTCATAACTAAGGTGGCTGTCATTTATCACTCAAGCACAACACTTTTAAGAATGAAAGGATGAGCCAGAGTGGTGGCTCACGCCTGGAATCCTAGCACATTAGGAGGCTGAGGCGGGAGGGTAGCTTGAGGTCAGGAGTTTGAGACCAGCCTGAGCAAGAGCAAGACTCCCGTCTCCGCAAAAAGTAGAAAAATTAGCTGGGCATCATGGCACATGCCTGTAGTCCCAGCTACTCCAGAGTGGGGAGAATTGCTTGAGCCCAGGAGTGTGAGGTTGCAGTGAGCTATGATGACTCCACTGCACTCTAGCCTAGGCAACAAAGTGAGACCCTGTCTCAAAACAAACAAACAAAGACAATAAATAATTACAATGGGACAAAATATGTATAAGGACTGTCCCAGGCAAATTGACACTATGATTACCATTACCATCCTTAAGCCACATCTAAAAGGAGTGATCTCTGCTCACTTCTAGCAGATTGCAACTGGATCTTCTGGTTTTTCCAGAATAGCCAAAAATCTGGGTTTTTATGTGAAATTCCCTAATTCTGAAAACTGCATGGGCCAAACAAAACCCTGTTTGTGACTCCTGGAATAGAGAGACCAGGAACAGATCCATCTATACATGGAATCTTAGCATGTGTCAAGGGAGATATTTCAAATCAATGTGGAAAGAAAAAATAATAATATTAGGATCTCTAACTTCACACCAAGAGCTAAAATGAATCTCAGACATATTAAAAGCTAAATATAACAAAATCAAAGCATAGTTCTAAAATTAGATTGTAGTGATGGAGGTAGAACTCTGTACATTTACTAAAAATTAATTTTGTGATATGTAAATTATACCTCAATAAAGCTGTTGAAAAGCAAAGTATAAAATAACAAGTGAATATATGAGAATATTTTTTATGATTTAGGGGTAGGAAAAGTCTTCTTAAGCATAAAATCTAGAGCCATGAATAGGAAAAGATTAGTAAAATTGACCTCTACACCATGAAAACCCTTTCTGTACCAGACAACCACAAAAGGCAAGTGATATTCTGGGAAAGAGTTAATACCCAGAATTTACAAAGACTTTACTGACCCCTAGGCATGGAGTTCTCATGCCAGGCAGCTCTCTGAATGATTTGCTTTCTCATCACCACATCTCTGCTCAAGGACAGGAATTCCCTGACTACCTATATAAAGCGGTATCACTTAGACTCTCCATCTTATTACCTGCATTTAAAAAAACCACTTATCTCCACCTGACATATAATTGTTTACTCTGCCCTCCTTCCCCTGACTAGAGTATAATTTTGGTCCATTTGTTCTTTGCTGCATCCATCCCTAGCGCCCAGAACAGCACCTAGCACAGAATATGGGATAAAATAGTTGATGGGATCGATGGATGAATGGATGCATGAACTCCTACAGAATTACAAAGATAAGCCAAACAACACAATAGAAAAATAGATAGATAGGAACAGGCAATTCACAGGGGGAAAACGGCCAGTAAATGTATTAAAAAATGCCTATCCTCAATTATACCAATAGTAGAATGCTGATGGTGAGAACATAAATTGGCATACCTTTCTGAAAAGCAATTTTTTAGCAATATGAATTAAGTCATAACAAAGTCCAAACTTTTTTTTGAAATATTAGGGATGTACAAATGTGTTTATTACATGGATACTTTGTATAATGGTTAAGTTGGGTCTTCTCATGTGCTCATCATCAGAATAGTGTTTGTTGTACTCAATAGGCAAGTTTTTACCCCTCACCCCCACCCATCCGAAGTCCAAACTTTTTGCCTCAATAATTATTCCTTTAGCCACACTGGAGGTGCTAGCCAAAGAAATAAAAAGCATCCTGGCCGGGCGCAGTGGCTCAAGCCTGTAATCCTAGCTCTCTGGGAGGCCGAGGTGGGCGGATCATTTGAGCTCAGGAGTTCGAGACCAGCCTGAGCAAGAGCGAGACCCCATCTCTACTATAAATAGAAAGAAATTAATTGGCCAACTAATATATATATAGAAAAAATTAGCTGGGCATGGTGGCACATGCCTGTAGTCCCAGCTTCTTGGGAGGCTGAGGCAGCAGGATTGCTTGAGCCCAGGAGTTTGAGGTTGCTGTGAGCTAGGCTGACGCCATGGCACTCACTCTAGCCTGGGCAATAAAGTGAGACTCTGTCTCAAAAAAAAAAAAAAAAAAAAAGAAATAAAAAGCATCCAAATTGGGAAGAAAGAAGTAAAATTATCTCTATTTGCAGATGTATGATCTTATATGTAGAAATCCCTAAAAATTACATGTACACATACACACACTGCTAGAACTAATATACAAGTTCAGCAAAGTTGCAGGATACAAAATCAACACACAAAAATTAGTTGTGTTTCTATACACTAACAATGAATGATCTGAAAAGGAAATTAAGAAAACAAAGCCCATTTGCAACAGAAAAAGAATAAAATACTTAGGAGTAAATGTAATCAAGGAGGCGAAAGACTTGTGCACTGAAAACACAAAACAGTGCTGAAAGAAGTTAAAAAAGACACAAACAAATGGAAAGACAGCTTGTGCTCATGGATTGAAAGAATTAATATTGTTAAAATACAGATTCAATGCAACCTCTGTCAAAATCTCAATGGCGCTTTTTGTAGAAATAGAAAAAAAATCCTAAAATTCATGTGGAATCTCAAGGGACCCCAAACAAAGTCAGTTGCCTCACATTTCCTTATTATAAAACATATTACAAAGCTATAGTAATCAGAACAGTATGTAACTAGCATAAAGACAGGCATAGAGACCAATAGAATAGAATAGAAAACTCAGAAATAAATCCTCACTCATATGGTCAATGATCTTTGACAAAGACTACACATTGGGGAAAGGACAGTCTCTTCAACAAATGGTGTTGGAAAAACTGAATATCCACATGCAAAGGAATGCAGTTGGACTCTTATTGTATACCATATGCAGAAATTAACTCAAAATGGATTAAATGGAAGGTCTTCCAAAATGGAAGACCTAAAACTATAAAACTTATAAATGTAAATATAGAGGAAAATCTTCATGACATTGGATTTGGCAATGATTTCTTGGGTATGACATAAAAAGCACTGGCAACAAAAGCAAAAATAGACAAACAGGACTACATCAAGCTTTATAACTTCTCATCAAGGAACACAATCAACAGAGTAAAAAGGCAACCTATGGAATGTGAGAAAATATTTGCAAATAATCTATCTGATAAGGGTTTAATATCCTGAACATATAAAGAACTCCTACAACTCAACAACAGCAACAATGAAAGAAATGAAATAATTAGATTTTTAGGTTAGGAAAAGGACATGAATAGATATTTCTTCAAAGAAATACACAAATGGCCAATAAGCATATGAAAATGTGCTCAACTTCACTAACCATTAGAGAAATTCAAATCCAAACTACAGTGAGTTATCACTTTACATTCAGTAGGATGGCCACTACATATGCACACATACACAAAAAAAGCCCCAGAAAATAATATGTGTTGGCAATGGTGTGGACAAATTGCAACCCTTGTGTACTGTTGGTGGGAATGTAAAATGATGCAGCTGCTATAGAAAATAGTATGAAGATTTCTCAAAACATTAAAACTAGAATTACTATATGATCCAACAATCCTATGTCTGGGTATATATCTGAAAGAACTGAAAACAGGCTCTTAAAGAGATATATGAAAACTCATATTTATAGAAAGATTATTCACAATAGTCAAGAGGTGGAAGCAACCCAAGTGTCCATCAATGGATAAATGAATAAGCAAAATGTGGTATAAACATACAATGGAATATTATTCAGCCTTAAAAAGGAAGGAAATACTGTCACATGCTACAACATGGATGACCTTGAGGACAATATGCCAAGTGAAATAAGCCAGTCACAAAAAGACAAATACTGTGTAATTCCACTTACATGAAGTATCTAAAGAAGTCAAACTCATAGAAAGTAGAAGGGTGGTTACCAGGGGATGAGGGGGAAGCTAGAAATGGAGAGTTGTTCATAGATATGGAGTTTCAGTTTTGTAAGATGAAAAAGTCCCAGAGATGGCTGTATGAAATAAAGCAAATTATAAAGGAACAGGTAGAATTAATGTATAATTAGACCTTAGATTCTATGTTTACATGCATGAAGTTACCTGAAAGAATTGTTTCCAAAAATGTCAAATGTGGTCATCACTATGTAGACAGATTTCAGGTTATTTTTGCTTTATTAATATTTTTCATAATTTTCTACACAAGCCACATGTTATTTTTACACTCAAGAAAAAAATGTCTTTTTTTCTTCTTTTTTTTAGAGACCCAGATTGGAGTGCAGCGATCGCAGCTCACTGCAAACTCCGACTCCCAGGCTCAAGCGATCCTCCTACCTCTGCCTCCCGAGTAGCAAAGACTATAGGCGCACACCATCACGCTTGGTTAATTTTTAAATTTTTAGTAGAGATGGGGTCTTGGTATGTTGTCCAGACTGCTCTCAAACTCCTGGCCTCAAGCAATCTTCTCGCCTCAGCCTCCCAAAGTGTCGGGATCACAGGTGTAAGCCACTGCACCCGACAAAAAAAAAAATGTGTTATAATGTTTGCAATTAATAACAAAAGAAATAAAAAGAAAAGATATTTTCAGGGATACAAAGCTGCGCATTGGTGAGCTATGTGGGCAGCAGCCAACCCTATCTGAACAATCCACAGCCTGGGGTTCTGCCCAGAGCTCTTCCTGATGGATATGATGGTGTATATTCTTATCCTTGCCACAATGAGGACACAGAATCATGACTGATTTCACATTGAAAATGGCCCTCTAGGTTTCTCTTGGCACTCAGCTTTGACCCAACTAACTAAATTTTTACCTTTCTCAGTCCAGCCTAGCCCAGCTATTCCCCAAAGATGGGTATTCACTGGGTCAAAAACAATCACTTCAAATTCGGTTCATAAGGACACCATGTGATTAGGAAGTAAGGAGACATGTTTCCAGAAACCTCCGTGCAAAGGCACTCTCCACTTCTGTTCTGTGGACCTTTTCCATAGAAAAGTGCTAAGTGTCTGCCACCACCAGAGGGCGCAGTACCCTCCAGAAGAGGCCAGTTGATGTCAATTTGGGTCAGCACTAGAAAAAAATGAAGTTCCCAGACTGGCTAATTTTTTTTTTCCACAATAATCCCTAATGGCTTTACCAAACATCATGATGTTATTCAAAGAATATTACTTCTTGTAAATGAACTGCCAAACTTATCTCAGTTGGGCAGTTTTTTTAAATCATATCTTTTTTTTAATCTTAGAGTCATTTTAATCATACCAACTGGCACGTTATATTCAGGCCATAGTAACAGCTGTCCCATGTGACCATCCATTATCCTGTGATGTCATTTTTGAGAATGATATTTTTTCACATTACATTTCTAACATACAACCTCTCAATTATATGTCTTTAAAATGTTTGTTGAGTATCAGCTTACATGCCAGGCGCTGTCATAGGTGCTGGGGACACAGTGCTAAATAAAAGAAATGGGCCGGGAGTGGCTCACACCTGTAATCCCAGCACTTTGGGAAGCTGAGTCAGGAGGATCATTCGTGGCCAAGAGTTCGAGGTTGCTGTGAGCTATGATGACACCACTGCACTCTAGCCTTAGCAACAGAGCAAGACCCTGTTTCAAAAGTAAGGAGGAAAGAAAGAAACAAACAGAAGTTCTCATGGGACTTATGCTCATGTGTAAAAGCTACCCTTTTGTTGAGCATTTACCACCGGCCAAGCACTTTATTTGCACTATCTTATTCCTCCCTCAGCTTTTTTGGGAAAATTTTTCAAACATACAGAATTGAAGGCCGGGCGAGGTGGCTCACGCCTGTAATCCTAGCACTCTGGGAGGCCGAGGCGGGCGGATTGCTCGAGGTCAGGAGTTCAAAACCAGCCTGAGCAAGAGTGAGACCCCGCCTCTACTATAAATAGAAAGAAATTAATTGGCCAACTAATATATATATAGAAAAAATTAGCTGGGCATGGTGGCACATGCCTGTAGTCCCAGCTACTCGGGAGGCTGAGGCAGGAGGATTGCCTGAGCCCAGGAGTTTGAGGTTGCTGTGAGCTAGGCTGATGCCACGGCACTCACTCTAGCCCGGGCAACAAAGTGAGACTCTGTCTCAAAAAAAAAAAAAATACAGAATTGAAAGAATAATGCTGTGAACACTCATATGCCCTTTGCTTAGATTCACCAATTATTAACATTATTCTCTCTCTCTCTCTCTCTCAATATACCTAGCCTGGGCCAGGTGTAGTGGCTCACATCTGCAATCCTAGCACTCTAGGAGGCTGAGGCAGGAGGATTGCTTGAGTTCCGGAATTTGAGACTTGCTTGAGCAAGAGCGAGACCCCGTCTCTACAAAAAAATAAAAAAAATTAGCTGGGAGTGGTCGTCTGCATCTGCAGTCCCAGCTACTGGGGAGGCTGAAGCAGGAGGATCGCTTGAGCCCAGGAATTTAAGGTTGCAGTGAGCTACTGTGATGCCACTGCACTCTAGCTGGGATAACAGAATGAGACTCTGTCTCAAAAAAACCAAACTATACACACACACACACACACACACACGCACACGCACACGCACACGCATGCACACAGGCTGGGTACAGTGGCTCACACCTGTAATCCCAGCATTTTGGGAGGCCAAGGTGTGAGGATCACTTGAGGCCAGTAGTTTGAGACCAGCTTGGGCAACATAGTGAAACCCTGTACTACAAAAATAAAATTTAAAAAAAAATTAGCTGGGCCTGGTGGCTGGGAGCCTGAGGTGAGAGGATTACCTGAGTCCCAGGAGTTTGAGGCTACAACGAGTTATGATCATGCCATTGAACTCCAGCCTAGGTGATAGAACAAGAACTTGTCTCAAAAATATATGTGTGTGTGTGTATATATATATATATATATATGAAGAGACAGAGATATATACATATATGGAAAGAGATATATAGAAAGGTTTTTTTGCTAAACTATTTGAAAGTAATTTATAGATATAACATTTCACCTCAATATTTCAGTATGTACCTCCTAAGAACAAGGACATGCCGCTAATAACCATAACACTATCACACCCAAGAAATTTAATGGTGATCTAATATTATCTTATAATCCATATTCAAATATCTGCAATTGTCCCCAAAATGTCCCTCACAGTCTTTTTTCCCCCAATGCAGGATTTAATCAAGGACCATGCATTGCGTTTGAATGCTGTGTCTTTTAATCTAGAAGAGTCCCCATCTTTTTTTGTCTTTCAGGATACTGACGTTTTTAAGAGTCCAGGCCAGTCATACTGGATGCCCCACAACTGGGATCTGCTCTATTGTTTTCCCATGATTTGAGCATTAAACTTTTTTGGCAAGAATACTACAGAGGTGCTGGTGTGTCCTTCCCATCACTTCACATCAGGAAGAAGTAATGCAAATTTGTCCTATTCTTTTTGTTTGTTTATTTTTCTTGTCATTCCTGAACGGCATCATCCCATTCTTGATGATGCTAAGTTTTATCTCTTGGCTAACATGATGTCTTCATTGGAAAGGTACATTTTCTTCTTTGTAGCTTCGTAAATAATCTGTGGCCTTCAAGGTTGAGAATATCTTGTTCCCCCACCACCTTTCACCCAGTAGTTTTTAGCATCCTTTGATGATCCTTGCCTGGATTATTCTGCTTGTGGTTGCTAAATGGTAATTTTCTATCATCAATTCCCCCTTTACTAGATAATATTCCCCCCAAAAGAGTCCCCCACCTTTTGTCTGGGGCATCAGTATGGACTTGTGGATTCTTTTTCATTTAATATGTTATAATCCATTATTGTTGTTGTTCTATTTTCCTTTGGTTTTATAATGGTATCAATTAATAAAGTAAAATGAAAATATCTTAACTGTATAATTTGATGAATTTTGACATCTGTATATACCTGTGTAACCAACACCCCAATTTAACCAATACCCAATGGATATAGAACATTTCCATCACTCCAGTAAGTTCCCTCATGATTCTTCTCAGTGAACTCCTGCCCCTCAAGTCACCACTCTTCTAATTTTCATCACCATAGATTAATTTTGACTATTCTAGAACTTCATATAAATGGAACCATACAAAAGCTAGTCTTTTGTGATTAGCTTCTTTCATTGAACAAGATGTTTCTGAGACTCATCCACGTTGCTCTGTATGTCAGTGGTTCACTCCTTTTCACTGCTAGGAAGTATAGGATCTCAGAAAACAATACCCTAAAAGGACAGCCTCAAAAGCAGCTCTCTCTCTTCTGTTGCCCTCCTGTCTCTGGCTAGCCATAGAAACTAGAACCCCTCTTCCCCAAGGTGGGTCATAGAAACCAGAACCTCTTTTCCCTGAAGCTAGTCATAAAACCTAAAAGTATTACTCTAACCACTGCCTCTTCACTTTTCTGTGTAAAAACTGCCTATAAAGAAAGTATCCAAAGCCAGGTATGGTAGCTCACACCTGGAATCCTAGCAGTCCCGGAGGCCAAGGCTGGAGGATCACTTGAGGTCGGAAGTTCAAGACTAGCCTGAACAAGATCAAGAACCGCATCTCTACTAAAAATAGAAAAATTAGCCAGGCATGGTGGTGAGAGCCTGTAATCCCAGTTACTCCAGGGGCTGAGGCAGGAGGATCACTTGAGCCCAGGAGTTTGAGGTTGCAGTGAGCTATGATGACGCCACTACACTCTACCTGGGGCAACAGAGTGAGACTCTGTCTCAAAAAAAAAAAAATTATCTGACCTACCTTCTTTGATTGTAGGTCTTAAGACTCCCATTTCAGAGAGGATCTTACCCCATACCCAAAAGGAAGGAATGCTGCACAGAGAGTCCAAGAAGAATCTAGACAGACAGGCTTTTGTACGTTTCCCCATGCAATCTATTAGCATTAGTTTATAATCTTTTTGTCCAGTCATATTTGTATATGGCTGTCCATACTTTGTTGAACCTAAGCATAAAAATGGACAGTTTCGGCCGGGCGCGGTGGCTCACGCCTGTAATCCTAGCTCTCTGGAAGGCCGAGGTGGGCGGATCATTTGAGCTCAGGAGTTCAAGACCAGCCTGAGCAAGAGCAAGACCCCATCTCTACTATAAATAGAAAGAAATTAATTGGCGAACTAATATATATAGAAAAAATTAGCCGGGCATGGTGGCACATGTCTGTAGTCCCAGCTACTTGGGAGGCTGAGGCAGCAGGATTGCTTGAGCCCAGGAGATTGAGGTTGCTGTGAGCTAGGCTGACGCCACGGCACTCACTCTAGCCTGGGCAACAAAGTGAGACTCTGTCTAAAAAAAAAAAAAAAAAAAAAAAGGACAGTTTCCCCTGTATCTTTAGGTCTTTATTCTGAAGGCTCCTGTTTCCCATAAAACTATGATCAAATCAACTTATATGCCTTTTCTCCTATTAATCTGCCTTTTTGTCAGTAATATTTGGTGAACTTTCAGAGGATAGACGGGAAGTTTTCCTTTGGCCCCTGTTAGGTAGAGATGAGGGTATGGAGGTGGCAGGGCAGACTAGGTCAAGGGTCATGGGTCAGGACCAAGAACAAGAGAGAAAAGAAACGGAAACAGCAAGAACTTGAGGTTAGGGACGTTCCCCACCGACAAGGAGCGTAGTTAGGAGTTTATGACCAAGGGTAACCTTTCCCTCATTAACATAGTAAAACTCACACCCCTTAGCACCATGGCAGTTCCAGAGCCAGCCATACAAGCACAGAAAATGAGAGGGTACATGATTGCAAGAATCACCACCCACTTCCCCAAAAAGACATAAATATTCCACCCCAAGACTAACGTATTATTAGGGATTAGCATAAAGTACAGACCCTAACCCTGCAATGAAGCTGTTCCTTATTGGAGCAGTGCACTGTCTACTGCTCTTGAGAGTGTACTATACTTTCTATACTCTGTCTTTAACACTGTGACTGCCACACTAGAAAAAACATTTTTTTTCCTTGGGGCCATGGTGTTTTATTACAAAAGTAGAATAAAAACTTGAAAAACAAAACAATCCTTTCTAATTTAATGAAAAATTTGTTATTTTTTTATTGTTTTCTGTGCAATAGTTATATGCAATTCAATTGTCAATACTGTAACAATAAAAACATCAAGAAATAAAATTTTCATGAACCAACTGCAAGGTTTTTCCCATGGGGCCACCCATCACATAACACGTATGTTACAGCATGGCAGTGTAAGTTGCCTGCACACTCAGCTCCCAGGGTAAACAGATGTATGAGTTGCATATGCTCTGGGCTCAAAATTAGGGTGAGTTAAATACAACTCACATGGCAGTTAATGTGTTAAATTCAGGGTCATCTCCACTCAGGGACAGATCTGTTCTTCTCTCTGAAACTTACTTTCACTTAACAATAAAAGCTGTTTGTGTGGAAGTGCTTCGTGTCTGTCATCACTCCATCACACCAGCCCTGCTTGTGATTCTCCCAAGCAAGGAGCCAAAGAACCAGGACATCTCTCCCTAACCACACCTGACAGCTCCTACCGAAGTATTTTATTGCATGAATATACACAATTTGTTTATCCGTTCTCCTGTTGAATATTTGGGTTATTTCTAGTTTGGGGCTATTATACATACAGCTACTATGAACATTCTTATACAAGTTTTTGGGATATATGTTTTCATTTTCCTTTCATTATTCTTTTAACGCTAAAATTGTCCCAGATTTGACCAGTGGTAATCCTTTCAAACCAGTTCCTGTGTCCTTGGGAAAAACCTCAATTTGAAATGGCCCCCATGAGACTTGAACTTGTCCAAATGTGTGAGCTCAAATCTGAGTTCAGAAAACACAGTTACTCTTCATAGATCTTTGTTCCAATCTCTCCAGATGTAGATTCTTACCTCACTTTCATAGCCAGTTACTCCTTAATCTATAAAAATAGTTCTTAACTTTTGGGGGGGCTGAAGACTCTTTTATGATATAAACTTGAACCCTCTTTCCCCCAAATATGTTCATGCACACAAACACACACACGCACATACATTTTGCCAGGAGTTCTTGGATTGTAACAGTGACTTCCAAATTAGTTATCTCAAGTTTGTTTGCTGAAGGCCTACTATGTGCCAGACATTGTACTATGACTAACAGAAATGCAAAGGGAAGAAAGGAAGGAAATTAACACTTAAAAGAGACCTACTATGTGTGTTTAAGACACTGTACCAAGTGTTTGATACATGTCATCACAACAAAGATACATAAAACAGGGAGCTTACAAACTAACAAATCATTAAAGCACACAGAATATAACACAAGCCATTATAAATAAAGGCATGTAGTAATTGAATTTCATTCATTCACCAAATATTTATTGCAAACTTACTGTGTACAGGCACTGTCCTAGGCATTAGAGACACATCTGTGAATAATATAAAAAACATAGTTTGACCATCTAGGGCCCAAGTCTAGGGGAGGAAGACAGACAGATGAGGAATTACAATCAGGGCTTCTATCCACAAAAGCATTTTGACATTGAACAAGTCACTCAATTTTGCAAAGCCTCAATTTGCTTACCTGTAAATGGAGAAAATAGTAGTACCTACACCAATGGGATATTCTGAGTTGCATATTGAGTATAAGGCACTTACTTAACACAGGGCCTGGCACAAAGTAAGCAAAAAAGTTTAGCTCTTATTTAATACACTAATTTTACCACGTAAGTTTTCTGCTCAAGAATATGTAAAATTCAAAGGCCTTAAACTGTCATTTTAAAGGCTCCAGTCTATACAATCCAACTCTACTCCCAAGTATTCAACCCTAACTCCCACAGCTTCTCACATGCTTCCAGAAATCCCAGATGCACTGGGAACCTTAGAAGTCTCCTGCCTGCTCACAGTGATGTCTCCCAACTCTGGCCAATCCCACATTTCATTGAAGACTAAGTTCCTTTCCTATTCAGAACTCACTACTTCTTGTCAGTCTTACCGCTTAACCCTTGTTCACAAAACTTTTTTTTTTTTTTGAGACAGAGTCTTACTCTGTTGCCCCAGCTAGAGTGCTATGGCGTCAGCCTAGCTCACAGTAACCTCAAACTCCTGGGCTCAAGTGATCCTCCTGCCTCAGCCTCCTGAATAGCTGGGACTATAGGCATGTGCCACCATGCCCAGTTAATTTTTTCTTTATATTTTTAGTTGGCCAATTAATTTCTTTCTAATTTTAGTAGAGACAGGGTCTTGCTCTTGCTCAGGCTGGTTTCAAACTCCTGACCTTGAGCTATCCACCCACCTTGGCCTCCCAGAGTGCTAGGATTACAGGCGTGAGCCACCGCGCCCACAAAACTTTTTATTAATAGCATTGTTCTGTTGTTAGTTTTAGTGGTTTCTTTCCTTCCTAGGTAGATTCTGATAAAAGGATAAAGAAATCAGATTACTTGAGATTACTTGCCCCCATCCCAACCCTTTTTAACACAAATATAGTCCAAAGCACATCCAAATCTTTGTTTCCTTGAATCACACAATTATTCCAATAAATTTTCAATGGCTCAATCCCTTTTTGAAATTCCTCTTTGTTTTTTTTGTGTTTTTTTTTTTTTTTGAGACAGAGTCTCACTTTATTGCCCAGGCTAGAGTGAGTGCCGTGGCGTCAGCCTAGCTCACAGCAACCTCAAACTCCTGGGCTCAAGCAATCCTGCTGCCTCAGCCTCCCAAGTAGCTGGGACTACAGGCATGCGCCACCATGCCCAGCTAATTTTTTCTATATATATTAGTTGGCCAATTACTTTCTATTTTATAGTAGAGATGGGGTCTTGCTCTTGCTCAGGCTGGTCTCGAACTCCTGAGCTCAAATGATCCGCCCACCTCGGCCTCCCAGAGAGCTAGGATTACAGGCTTGAGCCACCGCGCCCGGCCTGAAATTCCTCTTTGTTAACAATTTCAAAAATGTCTTTTAAAAAGAAAAACACAATCTAATTAAAACCCACTACCTCTGAATCTGTACTATATTCTTTGGAACCTCCTCACAGGTGACATATTTGCATTGTCTTGCAAACTAACCCAAATGCAACTCCCTGAGTGGGAGCTTGATGAATACATGGATGATTAATACAATTTCTCTGTTTTTAAAAAAACTTATTTTGGAATAATTTTAGGTTTCTAGAAGAGTTAGCAAGGATAGTCCAAGAGTTCCCTCATACCCTTCACCCAACTTCCTCTAATATTGACATCTTACATTACCTCATTTTTCTGCTTTTTGAAAAAGCTACAAATAGAAGGAAAAGAAATTCCAGATTGACTATTGTGCTGCAATCCTAGAAAACAACCAATCAAATTAGAACAGACTCCATGAAGAAAAAGAGAAGATATTCCAACCAGGAATTTTGTTTTGTTTTGTTTTTGGGTTTTTTTGTTTGTTTGTTTTTGAGACAGTCTTGCTCTGTTGCCCAGACTAGAGTGTAGTGGCATCATCATAGCTCACTACAACCTCCAACACCTGAGCTGAAGTGATTTGCCTGCCTCAGCCTCCCAAGTAGCTGGAACTACAGGCATACGCCACCACACCTAGCTAATTTTTTCTACTTTTAGTAGAGATGGGGTCTCACTCCTGCTGAGGCTGGGCTCAAACTCCTGACCTCAAGTGCTGCTAGGCCTCCCTTAGTGCTAGGATTATAGGCATAGCCACCATGCTCAGCCACCAACCAGGAATTCATATCAGAAATTTGAAAAGGGAACATCATTTCAGATTCTTCAGCATTGTAAGATCAAAGAGGATATTATGAATAATTTTATGCTTATGGATTTGAAAATTTAGATAGAACAAATTTCCAGAAAAATAGGCTTACCTAAATGGACACAAGTAGTAATAGAAAATTGGAATCATCCTTTAACTATTAAAGAAATTTCATCTATAATTTAAAACCTTCCCCCAGAAAGAACTCCAGTCCCAAATGGCTGCACAATCTATCAAACTTTTAAAGGAGAAATAATACCAACATTACATAATTTCTTCCAAAGACCAGAAAAAGAGGTAACATTTGAGTACTAACATGAAAGCAGAATAACACTGACACCAACATAAGAGATTAGGTGTGACAGTCTAACTTCATTTCATTCAATTCACTCTGCTTTCGTTAATAAGGTCTCGATTGGTTGCAAAGATGTTAGAAACATCTAGCACCTTTACTCTCAGCCTTGAATTTGCATTAGAATCAGTTGGAGGGCTTGCTAAACCAGTTTGCTGGCCCCACTGCAGTTTCTGATTCAGAAGGTTTGGGATGGGGCTGGAGTTTCATCAGTAACAAATTCCCTGGTGATGCTGTTGCTGTTGAACAGGGACCACCTTTGAGAACCACTGATCCAGTGGCACATACTATACTGAAATCTTGCTTGCCATAGCAGTAATGTCATTTGGAATGCTTGAACAGGCTTGGCATGGGGGAACAGTTTTTCCATGAAGTTTTTAACTTAATTCTCTGAGAACATCAAAAAACACTCAGTTAGATAGGCCAACACTGTTACTCAAAAAACAACTTTGGAAATATTTTCCAAATGAGATTACTTTTCAGCTAGAAAAATATTAATTTCACTCTTGTATTCTTATAATGTGCTTTGGAATTTCCTTTAAGACAACCAACTCTGGTGTGATAAAGTAAATGGTATGTTCTCAGCTCTAATCCCTGAAGATTTGTTTTCAAGAAACTTGACTTCCACTGTCTCCCCCTCAACACCTATATGAATTTCAGCAACATTTCTTTGTTTTTTAAAGACTTACAACATAAAAAGTGTTCCAAATAGCATTATTTTTAGATACTCCTGACAATTTTTAAATGACTTATATTTTTCAGTCATATTTGTTACTCTTTCTCATATAATGCCTTTATATTTTTCTGGGCTAATTTGTATTGACCAAAATTGCAATTGTCAATTCTCAAAATACTTTTAATTCAGTTTTATAGGAGGAGATTAACTAAACAACAAGACTAAAATAGTCTTAGTAGTCATATAAGGCATAATAAAATAAGTATTGGACAATTTTCAACTTGACTTTCTCAAGTTGGATTATAAAATCGATACCAGATTGTAGGCCGGGCGCGGTGGCTCAAACCTGTAATCCTAGCACTCTGGGAGGCCGAGGCGGGTGGATTGCTCAAGGTCGGGAGTTCAAAACCAGCCTGAGCGAGACCCTGTCTCTACTAAAAATAGAAAGAAATTGATTGACCAACTAAAAATATATATAGAAAAAATTAGCCGAGCATGGTGGCGCATGCCTGTAGTCCCAGCTACTCGGGAGGCTGAGGCAGTAGGATCTCTTGAGCCCAGGAGATTGAGGTTGCTGTGAGCTAGGCTGACGCCACGGCACTTACTCTAGCCTGGGCACCAAAGTGAGACTCTGTCTCAAAAAAATAAAATAAAATAAAATCGATACCAGATTGTAATAGCATTATAAGTATTATTTCTACCATTCTGCAACAGTACAGGTTCAAGGAGAAATTATACTATTCCTAAGATATATTTTTATCAGCTGATATTATAAAAGCTATACACACCAAAATACATGCCATGAGAATGATTTTTTTTCAGAAACCATGTGAGCAATTTTCTCTTTTGCCACACAGTGTGCAACCAAATACAATGATAATAAGGCTTTCTCACTGACGGTCACATCATGACTCAGAAAATTTGCCTATCGAATTATATATGTTTTTCTTTTTTGGAAAATATTTAAGAGACTAATTCAGCATGTCATGTTTCCAAGTATCTTTTAAATTTTGATGGTTTTAAGCTTTAATTTGCAAGAACATCATTATAACACATTGGTGTATATGTCATTTTTTGGTTTTGCTTATTTGATAAAACTGTATTTTAAAAAAGCAAATCTCGTACTTTTTTTTTTAAAGAAGGCACAGATAAAGTCAAAGTCTGCTGATCAGAGTTGATATTTTCTCCAATATTACTACTCATTCTTCCCATATTTTTCACCGTATCATTCTTGGGTTTTGTAGCATTTTGAAACAATCAACTTAAGGGCAATTTGAACTGGTTCAACTAAAATGCTACAGTCATTGCACATTTGAAATTTTCCTATCTGATTATGCACTTTCTGAAAAACTGCACTTCAAATTTAACCAAAATTCAGTTGAAAGTCATGACAATATTGCCAAAAAAAAATCTCCCACATTTTTAATTTATAACTAACTGCAAATTATATTGATATAAAATTAAACAATACTTGATTCTCCCATTATTAGTTGATGGTCACACTGACAGTCACATACTAGAAAATCAAATGAGATAACAGGATGATAAATACAACAATCTGCTTCTACCCAATGTGTATATTTTTCACATCCCCTGTTCTGTCTCTCCCACATGTGTTGCAATCAGCCTTGTGCAATCAGTATTGTGATAATGACCTTGGTTCTTGCCAAGGGTCCACTTGACACACTGTCATATTTTCTAATCCATTCTATTTCATTATTTAAAAAGTTAGTGGAGCGCATTAAATTTATTTCTTGACCCACTAAAGAGTCATGAGCAAAGTCTCAAAAACAATGCTCTAAGGCACTCAACAGTTACTACATGAAAGTTTGTAAAAAATAAATAAACAGAATAGTTTATCTCTCTGCATGCAGAATGTTTCCCTTGATAACTTTATTTTCCAAGTCTGAGTTTAGACCACACTGTGCCTGCAAATTACTGCTGCTTCATAGGGGTGCAAGGGTTGGAGATGGGTGTGTGGGGTACATATGTTCTTTTCTTTTGGCCTTTTAAAAAATATTGATATATAATTCATATACCATAAAGTTTACCCCATTAAAGTGTACAATTTGGTGGTTTTTAGCCTATTCACAAAGTTGTATAAGCATCATCACTATTTAATTCGAGAACATTTTAATCACCCACCAAGAAAACCCATACCCATGAGGAGAAACTCCCCATTCTCCCTCGCCCAGTGGCTGGTAACTAATCTACTTTCTGTCTCTATGGGTTCATCTATTCTGGACGCTCTGTATAAAAGAAATCATGTAATATGTGGCCTTTTGTGTCTGGCGTCTTCCACTTAGCATTTATTTTTGAGGTCTATCCATGTGGGAGCATATATCAGTACTTCATTCCATTTTGTGGTTGAATAATATTCCATTATATGAATATATTACTTTTTTTAGGGTTATTTTCTACTTTGGGCTATTATGAATGATGCTGCTATGAACATTGGTGTATAAATTTTTGTGTGGACATACTTCCTATCAGTGGAATCGCTGGATCATATGGTAACTCTAAGTTTAACTCCTTTTTTTTTTTTTTTTTAGAGTTTAGAGATGAGGTCTTGCTCTGTTGCTCAGGGTGGAGTACAGTTGATGTAATCATGGCTCACTGTAGCCTCAAACTCCCAGGCTCAAGCGATCCTCCCGCCCCAAAGTAGCTGCAACTACAGACACACACCACGCTCAGCTAATTTTAAAATATACATATATTTTTAGAGATGAGAGTCTTGCTACGTTGCCGAGACTGGGCTCAAACTCCTGGCCTCAAGTGATCCTCCTACCTCAGCCTTCCAAGTAGCTGGGATTATAGGTGTACCTATGTTTAACTTTTTGATGAACCAGCAAACTGTTTTCCAAATCAGCTGCCCCATTTTATATTCCCACCAGCAATATATGAAGATTTCAAATTCTCCTCATCCTAACATTTGCTTTGTACATCCTTCTTATTAAAGCCATTTTAGCCGGTGTAAAATGTTATCCTATTGTGGTTTTGATTTGCATTTCCCTAATAGCTCATGATGCTGAGCATCTTTGAATGTGCTTATTGGCTATCTTCTTTGGAGAAATGTCTGTCTCCTTTGTCCATTTTTTTTATTGAACTATCTCTTCATTGTTGAGTTGTAAAAGTTCTTTATATAGGACTGGCGCGGTGGCTCACGCCTGTAACCCTAGCTCTCTGGGAGGCCGAGGCGGGCGGATCATTTGAGTTCAGGAGTTTGAAACCAACCTGAGCAAGAGTGAGACCCCGTCTCTACTATAAAGAAATTAATTGGCCAACTAATATATACAGAAAAAATTAGCCGGGCATGGTGGTATATGCCTGTAGTCCCAGCTACTCAGGAGGCTGAGGCAGGAGGATCACTTGAGCCCAGGAGTTTGAGGTTGCCGTGAGCTAGGCTGACGCCACGGCACTCACTCTAGCCTGGGCAACAAAGTAAGACTCTGTCTCAAAAAAAAAAAGTTCTTTATATATTCTAGATACTAGACCTTTATCAGATATACAATTTGCAAATAGTTTCTCCTGTAGGTTTTTCACTTTATTGATAGTGTCCTCTGAAGTACAAAGCATAAAAGTTTTTAATTTTGAGGAAGTCCAATTTACCTATGATTTTCTTTGTTTGCATGTGCTTTAGGTGTCATATCTAAGAAACCATTGCCTAATCCAGATCCCAAAGGTTTATACTTGTTTTCTTCTAAGAATTTTATAGATTTAACTCTTACATTTAGGTCTTTGGCCCATTTTGAGCTAATTTTTGTATACAGTGTAAGATAAGGATCCAAAATCTTTCTATTGCAGGTAGATTTCCAGTTGTCCCAGCAACATTTGTTAAAAATGTTCCCTATTGGATCATCTTGGCACCTTTTTCAAAAATCAGTTGACTTGCCAGGTGCAGTGGCTCACGCCTGTAATCCTAGCACTCTGAGAGGCCGAGGCAGGAGGATTGCTTGAGCTCAGGAGTTTGAGACCAGCCTGAGCAAGATCGTGAGCACATCTCTACTAAAAATAGAGAAATTATCCAGGTGCAGTGTTGGGGTTCCTGTAGTCCCAGCTACTTGGGAGGCTCCTTGGGAGGAGTGCTTGAGCCCAGGAGTTTGAGGTTGCAGTGAGCTATGATGACGCCACTGCACTCTACCCAGAGTGACAGAGCAAGACTCTGTCTCAAAAAAAAAAGGAAAAAAAAAAAGAAAAAAAGTCAGTTGACCATAAATTAAAGGCTTTAGTTCTGAACTCTCAATTATATTCCATTAATTTATACGTCTATCCTTGTGCTAATACCACACTGCCTTGATTATTGTATCTTTGTAGTAAATTTTAAAATTGGGAAGTTTGAGCCCTCCAAATGAGTTCTTTTTGAAGACTGTTTTGGGTACTCTGGGTCCCTTGAATTTTCATCTTAATTTAGGATCAATTTGCCAATTTCTCTAAAAAGGGCAGTTGGAATTTTGAAAGAGATTGTATTGAATGTGCAGACCAATTTGGGTAGAATGTCATTTTAACAATATGTATTCTAATCTACAAACATAGAATTTTTTCCCATTTATTCAGGTGTTTGAAAATTCTTTCAATAATATAGTTTTCAGTGTATAAGTCTTGTGCTACTTCTGTTAAATTTACTTCTAAATAATTTATTATTTTTATGCTATTGTAAATGGAATTGTTTTCTTGATTTTTTGATTGTTCATTGCAAGTATATAAAAATACAGCTGATTTTTGTATATTAATCTTGTATCCTGCAACCTTGCTAATCTAATGTTTTTCAATCATATGGGAGGAGTATCAAGATATTAACTTTATTATCTTTAACTGAAAAATAAAATTTATAAATATTTATCATGTACACAATATTGTTTTGAAATATATATACATTGTGGAATGATGAAATTGAATTAATTAACATACATGATTAACTTTAAACTTTAAATTAAGGACATATGTATACCAGCCACAATGGTCTCTAGGTGTATTAGCCAGGCACCTCACAGGAAACAGATGGCTCATTCAAATTAGGAAGATTAGAAGAAGGTTTAATAAAGAGGCTATTTATAAAGGTGTGGGCAGAGTGTTAAAGAACCATGAGAGATAATATAGTGATCTGGGGCTAGTTATAGCATAGCCTTTCCTAACCCTAGCCTGAAGGGAACAAGGGAATGGAAAGGCTACTGTATTAGTCAGAGTTACAAAACAGAGCTAATAGGATTGGTGAATATATATAGAAAGATATTTATTATAAGGAGTTGACTCACAGGATTATGGAGATTGGCAAGTCCAAAGCTGCAGTGTGGGCTGGCAGGCTTGAACCCCAGGAGAGCCAATGGTACAGATGAAGTTGAGAGCAGTCTGCTGGAGAATGTCCTCTTATACAAGGGAGGATCAGTCTTTTTGTTCTATTCAGGCTCCAAGTTATTGGATGAGGCCCACTCACACTATGGAGGGCAATCTGCTTTACTCCACTGATTAAAATGTTAATCTTATCCAAAAACACCCTTGCAGAAAATGCTCAGAATGTTTGACTAAATATCTGGGCACCTGTGGCAAAGCCAAGTTGACACATATAACACATATAATTAACGATCACCTGAAAAGAAAGTTGTGTAGTGAGGGCCACCTTGAGAGAAACAGTGACCTTCAACTGAGAGATGTAGCCAGCCTGAAGCCACCCTGTACTGTAGGATGGGGATTCAGGGGGATAAATGCCCTTGACCTCACTCTGCTTCCTCAAATCTCCTGCCTGGACTCCCCATTGGCTGGACCCAGTTGGCAGCCAGGAAGAATGAGCCCATTAATGCAGTTTATACAAGACTATAAGAGCAGAGAATAATTTATCCTCTTGGGGCAAAGAACAGGGTCAAAAAGAGTGGAGAGCACATCTGGAGAGGCAAATGGAAGATATACTACGCACCATTTTGTGTCACAGTAACAGGCAATTAATTCCAGCAGAATCACTCAAAGAAAGTAGAAGGAAGGAAATAAAAGCAGAAATTAGTACAATAAACAACAAACATACAATTGAAAGCAACAAATAAGTCAAAAGTTTGTTCCTGAAAAAAAGAATAATAAAATAAAATAAATTTCTGGCAAAACTAATCAATAAAGAGAGAAGGCATAGATAATTAATATTAAGAATTTAAAAAGAGATAGAGCTTTGGGGCTGGACTATAATTGCAGCACTTTGGGAGGCCAAGGCAGGAGGACTGCTTGAGGCCAGGAGTTTGAGACCAGCCTGGGAAACATAGTGAGACCTGGTCTCTAAGAGAAAAAGAAAAAAAAAAAAGAAGAAGACGACAACAACATCATGCCAATAAATGCATAGAAAATGACAACTTTCTAAGTTGAGGAAGAGGATAGGGTTTGAGAAAAGACTTTCCTCTCTCTGGCCTGGACTCTGGGGTGTTGACTGATGATCAAGGGTATCCTTGGGTGTGGGGATGAGCTGGCATCAGCCACAAAGAAGACTGTGTTCTAAGAGCAGCCACAGCTAATGGTAGTTGTTAGCTTCTAGATGATGTGATTTCTTTCCATCACATGTCAGCTTTCAATCAAGACTTGTTAAAAGCTATGGCAATTCCTGGCCAGGCATGGTGCTCATGCCTGTAATCCTAGCACTCTGGGAGGCCGAGGTGGGAGGATAGCTTAAGCCCAGGAGTTTGAGGTTGCTGTGAGCTAGGCTGACGCCATGGCACTCGCCTGGGCAACAGAGTGAGACTCTTGTTTCAAAAAAAAAAAAAAAAGCTATGGCAGTTCTTATGGGGAGTCAAACTCAGGTCTGGGTCCCTGTTTGAGGCATAGTAATAGAGGGAGGCCAGGAGGTAACCCTACCTATCAAGATCGCCACAGAGTTGTGCCCTGGAATTAAAGAAAATAATCAGCAGCTGATTACCAAGGTTCATGGGCAAAGATGAGGTTGCCAGATAAAGCCAGACAAGCTTTATCTTGTCACTTCCTCAGCTATTCAGAGAAATAGTTGATTCAAGGCTGCAGCAGGAAATGTAACAGATAAGCTTAGAACTTTTATATCAGAAAGCAAAGAAGTTATCAAACACAACTGGGGGTGTGTTAATAGGATTTAGGGCTAACTTGAAGAGAGGCTTCTACTGGCCAGAAATGGGACAATTTGAACTCTGTCTGATAAGGACAATAAATTCAATGGACTGAAAAACCACTAAATGAATTTAAACCCAAGAGTTCACAGTACTTAAAAAAAAAGAAAAAGAGCTAGGCATGGTGGCTCATACCTGTAATCCCAGCACTTTGGGAGGCCAAAGTGGGAGGACTGCTTGAGGTAAGGAGTTCAAGACCAGCCTGGACAATAAGTAAGATCTCACTTCTACAAAAAAATTGAATAAACAAACTTCATTGTCACCATGGGAGGATGCTAGGGAAACCATTCATTGTTTTGGAAACTGGCAAATAAAGGTAAAGAATCAAATATTTATCTTGGCTTTCCTGAATGAACTCTACCTCAAGATACCCAAATAGTTGATGAGGGGAAGTCTTTCTTTACAGTAGTCTAGAAAAATTAGAATATCACTATTTTGTAACCCCTATTGAAATAAGGGATCTAGGCAATGATCAACAAATGGCTGTTAGTGAAAGAGATGACCAGACATCACGTGCCTCCTGAGTACACAACAGCACTTATGAGCCATTCCTGAAAAATAAAAGCAAAATTAAAAATCCAAATCTGATGATGCCTCTAGATCTTAATATCAACTTACAAAAAAATACAGAGCTACAAATTAAACCCCACTGGGATGCAATTAGCAAAATCCATAATATGGGAAATCCATGGAGAAAACAACTCAGTTTCTTTAGCAAACGAGTTGCAATGAAAATGGGGGAGGAATGGGAAGATGAGGAGGGAAGATAAAGCACTACGATAGATTAGAAGGCTCATCAGAGATATATCAGCTAATTCCAAATGTATAAACTGTATCTGAATCCTGATTCAAACTATAATATAAATTGACAAAACAAAAAATTATGAACATTAATTGGATATTTGAAGATCCTAAGGAATAATTATTGATTTCTGTAGCTGTGTTTGAGGATGCATTTTGAAATACTTTGAGGAATGAAGTGTTTGGGAGTCGAAATAATCTAGTGTGGATATTAATAAGGTTGGCCCTGAGTCCACAATTTTTGAAGCTGGGTTTGTTAAAGCTGGCTGCTGAGCACATGAGGGATTACTATCTTGTTCTCTCCATTTTTATGTGTTTAACATTTTACATAATTAAGAGTTGAAAAACTCACCTCCTGGGGGAGCCTTCCCTGACCAAGGTAAGGTGGTTTAACACTCTCCCACTATTTTCTAGCACAGTGCCCTGTTCTCTTCATGGAACTGATCACAATGTTACTTTGTATATTTCCCAGTTTATTTCTCCTTGCCAGAATTCAGTTTCCATAAGAATAAAAACTGCTTGCTTTGTTCACTGCTGAACCTCTAGGGCTGTGGCTGGCACCCAAAGATGCTTAATAAATTTTTGTTGCCTGGAAGGACAGGTAGATAGGTGGGTTGATTAAAGGGCAGAAGCACAGGTTGGAGCAAGAACTACAAAGAGATATATTTATAACAACCCTGTCCTCAAAGACCCCAGAAAAGGAAGAGAGATTCAACTGTCAATCCCTGGGGCCTTTGGAGCCAGCTAAACTTGGCTTTAGCTATTTCTCCAACCGTATGAGGAAAAGAAACTAGAGTCACAATTGTTATTAGTCATGAACCCTTTCTTTCAAAGAAATCGTATGAAATAGTCTAATATGTAACCCAAACATGATAGCCAAAAGCAGATTTATTATTATAGTTTAGTCTCAAAAAAATAAAAATACAAAATCATCCAGTGGTTACGAGGAGTCTAGGAAAACCTGTCCCAGTAATGCCAACTTAGAGGTGAAGGGCTGGCTAGGGCAGCTGAGAAGTGGGACTTTCTGCTTGGCAGGCTTCTTCTCCCTCAACTTGTCATAGTTTTCAGGTGAGAAGAATGTTCCTGGCCCCGCTGGGGGTTCCCATGACCCCGAACTCACAGTCTTTTTCTGAAATCTCGACCTGTTCTGTTTGAGAGAGTAGAATTCCCTCATCAAGCCTTCCACTTCCCACTGCTCTTCCTTCAGCCTCTGGCAACAGTGCAGGGCAGCGGGGTCGATGGGGTGAGCTTCTGTGTTGAAGATGTACCCCCCGGCCCCCAGGATGCACTCCCCATAGGGTGTGATCACCGTGTCAAAGGTGGAGCCATTGTTGTGGATGAAGTTGGTCGGATCGAACAGCAGGTAGAGGTATTTCACAGTCTCCGCCAGGAAGAACGACTCCATGCGGTTGTCCAGCTTGTGGTCTCGCAGATCTTTGATCTACCACGTGGGAGAAGGAAGCGAGTCAGAACAGCATCGCAGTTTGGGAGTAAGGGTCAGGCGACCCCCATCCTAATTCCTGCTTTGCCACCAAGCAATTGAGGACCTTTGGACAAATCATTTAACTTTTCAGAGCTGCATTCTGTTCCAAGCCATCATCTCACCTTGATTATCATGACAGCTTCCAACTGAGCTTCCAGCTTCCATTCATAACCCTACAGTATATTTATACCATATGTCTCACCTGTCACTTCTTTACTCAAAACTCCCTGTTGACACCCCATCTCACACAGGTTAAAAGCACAAGTCCTTACTGTAGACTACCAGATCCAGTCCTCATCTCTCACCCCTCTAATCCTTCCCCTTGCAGCTCTGGGCATGTGCCCCTCTGTTTCCTGAGTTAACACATACCCTCCCACCTCAGGTTCCTTGTAGTTATTCTTCTTTCGGCCTGGAACAACCTTCCCCTAGACATCCTGATAGCTTTCTCCCTCTCTGCAGATCTCTGCTCAAATGCTGTATCATCAGAAAGGTCCCTTTGGCCCTTCCTACATGAGTGACAATCTCTTATCTGTATCTATAGACTTAATCATACCTTCTAATGAAGGCAGAGGGTCCCATTGTAGAAATATATCATCATTGACTTAGCTAATCCTCCCTGGATGGGCATTAATGTGGTTACCAAGTTTTTGGTAACCACATTAATAATAATAACCTCTAAATAAGACTCCTTATTAGTTGTTTGCAATAAGACTCCTTATTGCAGCTAACAAGGAGCCCCTGCCTATCTCTGGGACCTTATCTGTTCCCCCTTTCCTCCTGCTTACTCCACTCTGGCCACGCCAGCCTTTCTGTCTCCCAGACACAAGTTCATTACTTTTCCTACTAAAGTGTAAGTGTAAGACTCCTTATTGCAAACAGCTAACAAGGAGTCTTATTTAGAAAATTTCAACTAAGTATACAGGCATGGATGAGCAAGACTACTTGCTACAAATATTTGTTCTAGCTTCTCAAAATTAGCAATACATTTTTAAAGAAAACTAATTCTCAGTGGACATTTATCTTACCCAAAAAACATGACTCAAATGTGGATTTGACGTATCAGAATTATTACTCTCTTGCCCTGTTTGGCAAATGTCAGGCGCCTATTCCCATAATTCACTTTGGAAGACCTTCAAAGGGCTTTATTTTTGTGGAAATAAGTCTAGCATTCCTAAGAAGACCCCAACAGGCTTTTCACAGAATACAACATATTTAAAAACAAAACATCCTTGCTTTATTTTTCCCCTACATATATAGGTCTTCTCTTCAAAAATATATATCTAAATTTTATCTATATTTTATTTAATATACATTAGACATACATTACAAAATGTTACAAAAGCAATTTTTTGTTTTTTGAAAACTCTCATGCCCTAACACAAACTCTGTAGGCTTTTCAGGGCATTTTCTTCCAGACTATTTTCTGGGTTTTTTGTTTTTGTTTTGTTTTGTTTTTGTTTTTGTTTTGAGAAAGAGTTTTGCTCTGTCACCCTGTCTAGAGTACAGTGGTATCAGGATAGCTCTTTGCAACCTCAAACTCTTAGACTCAAGCAATCCTCCTGCCTTAGCCTCCTGAGTAGTTGAGGTGCGTGCCACTATGACTAGCTAATTCTTCTATTTTTAGTAGAGCCAAGGTCTCACTCTTGCTCAGGCAGGTCTTGAACTGCTGACCTCAAGAGATCCTCCCACCTTGGCCTCCCAGAGTGCTAGAACTAGAGGCCTGAGCCACCGCACCCAGTGCAGACTATTTTTCTTATACATCTGTTTTTTATGTGTCTGTATGGTTGTTTATTTGTATCTTGCCTGCTTGGGGTCCTATAAGGATGTGAGGTGGCTCTCAACCGTTTTCGTTTTTTTTTTCTTTGTAGAGACAGGGTATTGCTATGTTGCCTGGGTTGGTCTTGAACTCTTGGCCTTAAGTGATCCTCCTGCCTCATCCTCCCAAAGTGCTGGGATTACAGGCATGAGCCACTGCACCTGACTGCCTCTTACCCTTCACCCTTTCAATCCATTCTCCACAGAGCAGCCAGAGTGATCTTTAGAAAGTACAAATCAGATCATGTCACTGCTCTGCTGTAAATCCTACCAAGGCTTCTCATTCCCAGCAGAATGAAATCCCAACTCCAACACGGCTTACATGAAGCCCTACGTGGTCTAGCCCCTGCCTATCTCTGGGACCTTATCTGTTCCCCCTTTCCTCCTGCTTACTCCACTCTGGCCACGCCAGCCTTTCTGTCTCCCAGACACAAGTTCATTACTTTTCCTACTAAAGTGTAAGCTCCATGAGAGCAGGGGCTTGGTCTTTCTTCATGACTATAACTCTGGGGCCTAGTGTGGCACCTGGCATGTGAAAGACATTCAGTAAACACCTTTGAGACCAGCAGCACTGTTGTGTTAAGGAGCCCCATCTACAAAATAAAGGGGTTATATACATCTCCAAGGTCCCCTCTGATGCTATATTCCAGAATTCCCAAAGCTCCCCCATTGATAAGGCTCTTTAGCAGAAAGGGAAGAACTGGAAGAATTGGAAGCAGCACTTTCCAATTCTTGGGCCCATGGAAACACTTACTGTCGCAAATCCGCACTCCACCTTGCTGATTTTTTCAATGGATTCCACAGCATCTCTTCCGAGTTCTAAGAGGGTGGGATCCCCTGTGGCCCGGTAGAGGTACATCGCGCTCTCAATGAGTTCTGCAAAGTCCAAAGCAGACCCTCCTCACTCAGTGGCTGTGCAGGGATGGCTTGGGGCCCACTTGGGGTAGTGAGGGACTCCTCTCCACAACACCTTGTCCACAGGGTCCCAACGAGGATGATGATGGGATAGCTCATCCAATGCAGAGTTTTCAATGCCAATGCCCCCAGACCTGAAGCTCAGTGGAGACCAGCTTTAAGGCTGACCAGGGACTCCCACCCAAAGGAAGAGAAGGACAGCCAGGCTCCGGGACAGAGAAGGTGGCAGAGGCTACTGCCTATTTCCCAATGTCTGTTCCCTCCTTCCCCCTTAGTAGCAGCATCCCTAACTTCAGCCATGCTCATGGCTGCTTAGACTCACAACTACTCCCCGTAGCCGGGTGGGATTAAGGACACCACAGAGAACCATATAAGCCCAGAACATGAGAGAGAAATAAATTTCTATCTTAAGTAAGCTACTAATTTTTTCTGTCACCCACAGTCTAACTTAATCCTAAAACTTAAAAAGAAGAGTATGAACCTGTCATGAAAAGGCTCTTTTTGAGATGGGAATGGACAAAAAGATGGAGGTTAAGATATCGGAGAACCAACCCTAAACCTAATGAACATGCAGTCATTTGTGCCCTGTGCCCACAATAAGGTGATGTCTTGCCCTATTTTATGCCACGACTGGAATCTGATGTTCTGAGGTGGCCTTATCTAAAGATGAGTATTAGCAAATGGGAGTGGGTCCGGATGAGAATATTTATTCTGGAGATAAGGAAAGCCAAGGAAATGTGCTCATTGCTTTCAAATACCTAAAGAACTGTTAGGGGAAAGAAAGAGTTGACTGAGGTGGCCTCACAGTGGGTGGAAGCTACAGCTCAATGTGCGTTTCAACTTCTTCACCCATCTTTTCTCAGAAGGGGAAGAATCTTCTTCCCTCCCTGTGTCAACATCTCCCACAGAACTTCTCCTGTACTGTTTCCTCCTGGCTTTGGTCAGCACTTCTCTCCCTTCTGACTTATTACTGCAAATTCCAGTTCTGACTTCAAAGCAAAAGTCTCTGCCTACTTCCTTAATTCTCTCCTACTTCCCCCTCCCTCAGCCCACAGGCCTCTGGACAACGGCTGATCTAACTGCTCATGTCCTAATATGCAGCCTGGGGCACACTTACTGGCAGATGGACATACACTGTGTGTGTTCAAAGGCGGAAAAGACAGTGCACACTCGTGGGAGGCCCCCACTTCTGCTTCTAGCAGCTGGTGGGGTCAGTGCTCCTGGCCCAGCCATCTTCTTTCTCTTCCTCACACACAGGCCTCTTAATTATGCGAGTTACTATTTTACTTTTCTGTATGTCTGGCCAACTCTCTAGAGGAAGCTGACAGCTCAAGATTTAGATTTGGACTTAGGGGGAAGTAAAGGCTCTCAGAAACCTTTTTTTCTTTTAGAGACAGGGTCACACTCTGTCACCCAGGCTGGAATGGTGTCATCACAGCTCACTGTAGTCTTGAACTCCTGGGCTGAAGCAATACTCCTGCCTCAGCCTCCTGAGCAGCTAGGGCTCCAGACGCACACCACCTCACCCAGCTCCTCAGGGGGGCCTTAGGCTAAGCTCTGTGCTCCAACTCTGCTGACCAGTGACATGTGCTAAAGTGTAAGGCACTGGCCAATCCAGTGGCAGAGCAGTAGCTTGTCTCCTGTTCTATTGTTTTGGGGTAGGAAGAGTGGCTGCACTAAGGTCCTCCCGGATTCCTGGCGGTGGTACCTTACTTACCACTAGTGCCTTCCTGCCAGCCTGTCCTGCCAATGGAAGAGGCTGCCTCTGTAAGTAGCAATCTCCCTGTCACCGGTGGTAACTAAGCACAGACTAGACAACCACCTGAGAGGGCTAGTGCAGGAGGATTTCAATTAGAAGCCTTCTCAGTTTTCCTCTAACCCTGAGATTGTGCAACCCTATGTCTCACATTTAGTCTGAAACTCCGATCTTCATTTTATCTACTGGTAACACTAGATATGATACCTTCTCGGAGTTTCTCTTTAAACAAAAGTACCATGAGAACAAATGCATGGGAACTGCCAAGAACAGCAGCCTCTAAGGAGTCACAGTCACTAATTAGCTCTCTATGCTTGCTGTTTCACTCCCTCTCCTATTCCCCTCCATGATTCCTAGAATAATCGCTCTGGCTAGAGGAGGAAGGAAATGGGGTAGAGGACGGCAGGGTGGGCAGAAGCCACAAAGAAGGCTTCTGTCCCACAGCCAAAGGGCAATTCAGGTGAGAAGGTGGAAAGTGTCTAAGACAATGGTACCCTGACCTATTTTGGGGCAGGGGATGACTGTATGTGCTGACTAAGCTTCCTTCCCCTTTGCCCTCCTCACAACTTTCAACTTTCCTGAAGTGAATCAGAGGACATAAGAGTTGGAAAGGAACTTCTGACAATAGCTAGTGTGTCACCCCTTTCTTGATTCTGAGTTGCAAACAGGGAGGTGGATGAGACTGATTCCTAAGGTCCATCCCAAAGTTCTAACATCCCACACTAGAGAAGCATAATTTATCTTACCCACGGACTTAGGAAGTTTGCTCACACTTCTGAAAGCCCGATGGCAGGAGCTCTGGAGTCAACCTGACTCTTTCCTCTCTCACTTCCCAATTTGAAATAGCCCACGATGCAGTTAGGAGACCTGGGTTCCAGTCCTGGCTCTTGCACGCGACAGCCTTGGGCAAGCCATTTCACCCACTTGACCTCAATTTCCATATCTAATATGGTGGGGATAATGAATTCCTTGCAGGAAAACCATCCAGAGCCCCAGGAAGGATCAGATGGGGAAAAAAGGACTCATGAGCAGGTGTGGAACACAGAGCCTTGCAGAGACGTGAGGGTCTGGGGATTGAGGAACCAGAGCCTGTGCGCTGGTGGAGCGCCCGAGACACTGCTCACCTGGCCGAAGCGGGTAGCCCTCTCGCTTCTCCACTGTGTATCCCTGAGGAATGTTGTAGAATTCTGGGAGCCCCCCAAACTGCTTCCATACGGTGTAGTAGTTGAGGAAGGTCCTCATGGCATTGTCAATGTCTCCTATCAGGCTCTGTGGGAGAGAAGTGGCTGTCAGGCAGGCAGACACCAGGCATAAAAACCCACAGACAACCTCAGGGAAGAGACAAAGCCTTTGGAGCCAAGAAACCCTCAATTTGACCCTGGTGTGCCTTTACTAACTCCATGGCCCTATGCCAGATACTTACCTTCTCTGAGCCTCATCTATAAAATGTCAAATACAAAACCTACCTCATACCTTGTTGGAAGGAACAGAAATTGTATCTCTGGACCTTCACAGTCAATGTTAGCTACTAACAGTTTTTTAATTTAGCCAGCCAGTTCAAAATTTTAAGAATAGGGTAAAGGCTGACAATGCTAAGTCTCATTCCCACCCAACAGATAACCATTTTCATTAGTTTCTTGTATAATCTTTCAGAGTTTCTTTATGCAAATATAAGCAAAAATGAATATATATTATTTTCCCTGCACTAAAAATAGCCTATTAAATAGGCTGTTTTGCACTTTCCTTTATGCGTTTAACAATATATCCTATTTTTTCACATAAGTACACAGAGAGTTCCCTCTATTTATGCAGTTGCATTGTACTCCATCGCTCAGACCATAATTTAATCAGTTCCCTATTAATAATTATTTGGCTTGATTCCAACAATCAATGCCACAATAAATAATCCCGTACACATGTCACTTCAAACATATGCAAAGAGTATCTGTGAGATAAATTGTCAGAATTAGGATTGCTGGGTCAGAGGATATATGCATTTATAATCTTACTAGCTGTTTAAGTAGCCATCACTACAAACTATGAGCTCACAGGGAAACAGCTGACCTTGACATCCCACTGGAAATCTCACGGATAGAACAAGCTTGACATTTCCCACACAAAATTCTTGATTCCCTCATTTTCCCACAAAGTTGCCTCCCTACTCTCATGGCTCTCCCTTCTTGGTAAATGGCACCAGTGTCCACCCAGTTACTCTGGCCAAAAACCCGGTCATCATTCTTGACTCCTCCCTTGTCCCCCAGCCCCACGTCAATTCCATCAGCTACTGGTGCTAATTCCATCTCCACATCAAGACTCTTCTCTCTTTATCTCCAGAGCCGCCACCTGGTCACCAGAATCTCCCATGGGGATAACTTCAGAGGCCTCCTCGCTGGCCCTCCCCGAGGCAGCCAGAGTCACTGTCTCGCTACACACACCAAACCCCAGTGGCTCTGCACGGGCTTAGCATGACGTCCCAATGCCTCGCCACGGCCCTCGCGGCCCTGCACAAGCTGGTCCCTGCTGACCTTCCAGCGATTGGGCTTTTCCTTCCCTGGACTGTGGACACACTGCTTTCTTTATTTCTGATAAGCACCCACCTCTTTCCTGCCCCAGGGCCTTTACACATGCTGTTTCCTCTGCCTGAAACAGCCAACAAGCCCCAACTCTTTACCCTTCAAGTATCAGCTTAAGTATCACCACTTCCGAGAGGCCTCCCCCCAACACCTGTCTAAAGTAGTCCCTATCCAATTTCTCTATGTCAGCCTCTTATTTGTTTCCTGCACTGCAGTGCATTATTTTATGTATTTGCTTAAATTTTTCTTTGTGTCTCCTATAAACTTCCTGAGGGCAGGGCCTGGGACCCAGAAGGCGTTCAAATATTTGCTAAGTCCATGAATGAACCAATTTAACATCTCTAAGCCTCCTTCTTTCTTCATCTATGAAATAACATTCATCTCAGCATGTTGTGATGATTCCATGTAAAGTGTCTGGTACATAAGTTGTTCTTTTATCTTATGAATTTTTTTTTTTTTTTGAGACAGAGTCTCACTTCATTGCCCAGGCTAGAGTGAGTGCCGTGGCGTCAGCCTAGCTCACAGCAACCTCAAACTCCTGGGCTCAAGCAATCCTGCTGCCTCAGCCTCCCAAGTAGCTAGGACTACAGGCATGTGCCACCATGCCCGGCTAATTTTTTCTATATATATATTAGTTGGCCAATTAATTTCTTTCTATTTATAGTAGAGATGGGGTCTCGCTCTTGCTCAGGCTGGTCTCGAACTCCTGAGCTCAAAGGATCTGCCCACCTCGGCCTCCCAGAGAGCTAGGATTACAGGCTTGAGCCACCGCGCCCGGCCAATATCTTATGAATTTAATTGATGTATCACCTTTGTGTGTCAGACAACTACCAGGCACCGAGTAGATGTTTAATAAATATTAGCTATTAGTGTTGTTATAACTTCACAGGGAAATAACCCAGGAGCCCTAGGAAAAACAGAAAAAGTGTCATGCATGAGACACACAAACTCCAGACAAACTGTGATGGAAACTTTCATTATCAAACCTTCTTTCTTTCTTATTTTTTTATTTTAGGAAATTTGGAAAATAAGGGCATAAAAAAGCCCCCTTTAACCCTACCACCCAGATATAATAGCTCTGATATCTACTATTCCAATGTTTACTTCAAGTTATTTATATATATATATATATATATATTTTTTTTTTTTTTTTTTTGAGACAGAGTCTCATTTTGTTGTCCAGGCTAGAGTGAGTGCCGTGGCGTCAGCACACAGCAGCCTCCAACTCCTGGGCTCAAGCAATCCTTCTGCTTCAGCCTCCCAAGTAGCTGGGACTACAGGCATGCGCCACCATGCCCGGCTAATTTTTTCTATATATTTTTAGTTGGCCAATTAATTTCTTTCTATTTTTAGTAGAGACGGGGTCTCGCACTTGCTCAGGCTGGTTTCGAACTCCTGACCTTGAGCGATCCACCAGCCTCAGCCTCCCAGAGTGCTAGGATTACCTGCATGAGACACTGTGCCTAGCCTTAGTTCATTTTAAAATTCAAGTTATCTAACAATCCATTCCACCAAAATACAATCATTTGTTTGTTACTGTGTTATTAGACATTTGGATAATTTCTAGTTTTTCTTTGTCATCAACTTTGCCACAGGGAAATCTGTGTATAAGTTGCATCTTTCCCTCTTGAATTACTTTCTTGGGGAACATGCATAGAAATGGAATTAAGCAGGGTCGGGGTATGATCGGTTCTATTATATGACGGAATTGTACAAGGCCAGGTGTGCTGGCTCACGCCTATTATCCTAGCACTCTGGGAGGCAGAGACAGGAGGATTCCTTGAGGTCAGGAGTTTGAGGTTGCAGTGAGCTATGATGACACCACTACAGTCTGGCCCTGGGCGACAGAGTGAGACCCTGTCTCAAAAAATAAAAAATAAAAGGTAAAACTGATCTATATGTACAGTATAAATAAAGAATAATCTTCAAGATATATTCAGTGAAGAAAAAGGTGCCAAAGAATATGTTCCTATCTAAGTAAAGAAAAAATGGGGATATCAACATATACATATTTATTATATTAATATTTATTGGCATTCTGGAACGACAGACCAAAAACTGATATACAGAAAACAGATATACAGGGGCTGGACTAGGAAGAGGGTCAGAGGGTGGGAGCTCAAGATTTACTTTTTACCGTATTCCTGTCTTTGCTTTGAAAATTTCTACTACCCACATGCTATTACCTTTTCTTAAAATTAAAAAAAAAACCACCTAGATTACAAAAACATTTTGGTTCATGTAATATTTTGGAACACCTAGAGGGCAGATGAGACAGGCTCTAAGATCCCTTCCAGCTCCAACTCTTTCAGACAGATCATGTAATGGAAAAAGTAACGATTGGCAGCAGAGCAGCCCGGGCCACTTACCACCTTCTTCACACCCGCTGTTAAGAATGAGACTGGACAGAAATGCACGGTAGAGAAACAGCTGTTGCCAGGGCTGCCTAGCCTGGAAAGATGCTTTATTTTAAGCAGTACAATATTCCATGGCAAACTGGAAGCTCAGTTCCTGAAACCTTAAAGCTCCCCTTGGAAAATTCAGTTTGACAGAATCTGGTTTTTTTTTTTTTTTTTTTGACACAGTCTCACTCTGTTGCCCCAGCTAGAGTGCCGTGGCATCAGCCTAGCTCACAGTAACCTCAAACTCCTGGGCTCAAGCGATCCTACTGCCTCAGCCTCCCCAAGTAGCTGGGACTACAGGCATGTGCCACCATGCCCGGCTAATTTTTTCTATATATTTTTAGTTGGCCAATTAATTTCCTTCTATTTTTAGTAGAGACAGGGTCTTGCTCTTGCTCAGGCTGGTTTCGAACTCCTGACCTAGAGCTATCCGCCCACCTCAGCCTCCCAAAGTGCTAGGATTACAGGTGTGAGTCACTATGCGCAGCCCAGTTTGGCAGAATCTGAATCTTTTTTTTTTTTGGAGACAGAGTCTCACTCACTCTGTCACTCCAGCTAAAGTGTAGTGGCGTCATCATAGCACACTGCAACCTCAAACTCCTGGGCTCAAGTGATCCTCCTGCCTCAGCCTCCCCTCAGCTGGGACAACAGGCATGTACTACTGTGCCCAGCCTAGTTTGGCAGAATCTTAAATCTACCCAATTCACCCTAGGTCTCTCTCCCATCCCCTCCAAAAAAAGTACTCAAGCAACTAAAGTACCATATTTGACTTGTACATCAGAATGAGCTTGCTTTGTCAGTTCCATAGAAAAATGGTCACCCTCTTTGATCTTCCCTACCTGAAGACCAGGCCAGTAGGCCTCCAAGGACTGGAAGACTGGCATGGAAACAGTCCCCTTGTACATCTGCACCCACAGGTACCAGTCATCGAAGCGGGTGTAATTCCGAATGGCTTTGTTGTACTCTGCAGTGGAGAGACAGAATAATGCACACGTGAATGATCAGGGAGACAAAAGGCAGGCCTTGACCACAGAAGCAAAGACTTACACTTTTGAAAGATCATCCTGTGATGGCCCTAGCCTCAAAGCAGACTAGGATGCAATGAGGCAAGCAGATGAAAGGAGCATGGGTTCTACAATCAAATTTCCAGGCCCAAATTCCAGTCCTGGCTTTAAAATTTGCTAGCTGCGACCCGGAGCAAGTTTTTCCCCCTAAGCTTCAGTCCTGTTATCTGTCAAATGGGGAAAGTAATGTTATATCTCTTGTGGGATTGTTCAGTTATTTATTTATTCAACAAATGTTTGCTGAGCACCTACTAGGTGCCAGGCACCTAGGAGGTGATAAACAAAACAAAATCTAGCCCTCACAAAGCTTACATTCTAGTAGGAACTGGAATTTATACTTCATACCTCTTCCCTAGATTATAAATCCATGAGGGCAGGGACTTTGTTTAGTTCATTCCAGAATCCCCAACACTAGGACAATGCATAATAAATATGCACAAAAAATATTACCTGAATGAACAAAGTACAAAATACACATGCAAATAAATACAATAATCTTACGTAGGTGTTATAAGGATTAAGTGAAACACAGTGTTTGGCGCATCAGTGGTATTAAATAAATATTTTTTGAATTAATGAATAGCACAGTAGTCCTCCTATTCTCAGGAGATATATTCCAAAATCCCCCAGTGGATGTCTGAAACCCTGATTAGTACTGAACGCTATGTCATGCGCCACATAACATGTTGGTCAACAAGAAACTGCACAGATGAAGGTGGTCATATATGATTATAACAGAGCTGAAAAATTCTACACCTAGTGACATCATAGCTGTTGTAACTTCATAGCACAGTTTGTTACCCACGCGTCTGTGGTGACGCTAGTGTAAACAAACCTACTGCCCTGCCAATCATATAAAAGTATAGCATATATGATTATATGATAGTATAGCATATACTATCATATAATCATATATGCTATACTTTTATATGATTGGCAGGGCAGTAGGTTTGTTGTATAATGATAATGGAAAGCTGTATTATTAGTTTAGGGTTTTCTTTTTTTTTTTTTACTACACAAGACTTTTTATTTCTTTTTATTTATTTATTTTTTTGAGACAGAGTCTTGCTCTGTTGCCCAGGCTAGAGTGGTGCCATGGCATCAGCCTAGCTCACAGCAACCTCAAACTTCTGGGCTCAAGCGATCCTACTGCCTCAGCCTCCTGAGTAGCTGGGACTACAGGTATGCTCCACCATGCCCGGCTAATTTTTTCTATATATATCATTTGGCCAATTAATTTCTTTCTATTTATAGTAGAGACAGGGTCTCGCTCTTGCTCAGGCTGGTTTCGAACTCCTGACCTCGAGCGATCCGCCCGCCTCAGCCTCCCAGAGTGCTAGGATTACAGGCATGAGCCACCACGCCCGGCCCAAGACTTTTTATTGTTATTTTGGAGTATTCCAGAAGAAGCAATGTTATCATAGGGGAGGACAGCTTTGTGCACGCCCCTGAAGACCTTCCAGTGGGCTAAGAGGGGGAGGTGAAAGACAGTGATACTGATGAACCTCCGACCCTGTGTAGGCCTAGGCTAATGTGTGTATTTGTGTCTTACTTTTTAACAAAAAAATTCAAAAGGTAAAAAATAAAAAATTTAAATAGAAAAAGGCTTACAGAATAAGAGTATAAAGAAAATGTTTTTGTATGGCTATCCAATGTGTTTGTGCTTTAAGCTAAGTGTTATTACAAAAGAGTCAAAAAGTTTAAAAAAAGAAACTAAACCGTGTGTAAAGTAAAAAAGTTACAGTAAGCTAAGGTTAATTTATTAGGGAAGAAAGAAAAATACTTTTTAATAAATTTAGTATAGCCTCGGTGTACAGGGTTTACAAAGTCTACAGGAATGTACAGTAATGTCCCAGGCATTCACATTCACTCACCACTCACTCACTGACTCGCCCAGAGCAATTTCCAGTCCTGCAAACCTCATTCGTGGTAAGTGCCATATATAGGTGTACCATTTTTTATCTTTTATATCATATTTTTACTGTCCCTTTTCTATGACTAGATATGTCTAGACATACAAATGCTTACCATCGTGTTACAACTGCCAACAGTATTCAGTATAGTACACGCTGTACAGGTCTGTAGCTAGGAACCATAGGATACAGCCCAGGTGTGCAGCAGGCTATGCCATCTACGTGTGTGTAAGTGCACTCTGTGACATTCGCACAACAACGAGATCACCTGACACTGCATTTCTCAGAACATATCCCTATCGTTAGGCAACACATGACTGTACTGTCTTTTCCTATATATACATACCTGTGATAAAGTTTAATGCATAAATTAGGCATAGTAAGAGATTAACAACAATAGCTAATAATAAAATAGAACAATTATATAACAATATACTGTGATAAAAGTTATGTGGATGTGGTCTCTCTCAAAATATCTCATTGGACTATACTTAGTTATTTTTGGCCCTTGGTTGCCTGCAAGTAACTGAAACCATGGAAAGTGACACTGTAGATAAGGGGGACTACTGTAGCCATAACAACAGTCACATTTGGTGCCCAGCAACTCCTCAGTCTTGCTAGAGTCTAAGGGCCTGGTGGGTAGGATGCATTTATCTGACAGGCATTACTCTAGTCCCTATCTCGGGCAAAGCACTGTGGGAAACACAAGGATGAACGAGGCATGGATCCTGCACTCATTTGGTAAAGCTGTAACTGTTGATGACAGCTGACTGCAGGAAAGATGCTGAAGGCTCTAAATTCTGAGGAGGATCAAGCTGCTTCCTGGGCATGGTGACATTTAATGGGGCTTTGAAGGGTGAATAGAGTTTGGACACAGGAAAACAGGAAAAAAAGGTATCATAGGCAAAGGAAACACCATGTGCAAGGGCCAGAAGATAAGAAATCCAGAGCCACACACACGGAGGCTCTTGCGGGAAGACATGGAGATATACAGCAGGCAGCAATCGGGCAGTGTATGTCCATAATGGTTTGAACGCAGAATTCAGAATTGATTCTATAGATGATTGGGAGCCATCGAAAGTTCATAAACAAACTACACATTAACAGCAAAACTCAGAGGAAAGCCCCCCAAGCCCACCCTTTTTACCTAGGAACATAGCCATGAGCTTCTTATCCTGAAGCAGGATGGCTCCTTTCACCAGGTACTCAAAGTAGGAGTCCACGCCAGCCCCGATGCCTGCGTCCTGGGCCACCCACTTGCCAGTGAGCACATCAATGTGGTTGCCGACCTAGAAGAGAGAGACATTGTTCCCAGGGAGGGCCCAAGGCCAAAGAAGGATCTACCCACCACCCTGACTGCCCGGTGAGATGCAAAGCAGGCTCCCCAGCGCTTCTTGGGAATCCTGCAGGCGATGGGAGAGAGAGGACAAGGCCGGATCATGGCCAGCCTTTCTGTGCATCTGTGAGGTAGACATGCACTCATGCACATTTATGAGGACTTAATTATACACGCTGGGCAAAAAATGAAAAAGAAAAATGATTTGGAGTATTTATGCCCTGCGTAGAGTGAGTGTGAGATGGGAGATGAGAACTTGCTGTTCTGACAATCTGTCTCAGACCTCTCAGCATGTGATTTTAGTATCTAAAGAAACAAGACAAACTTTACATATTTCCATAAATTAACTCAGGAAGGACACCCAAGACGCTGATAGAGAGCGGTTGCTTCTAACAAGAGCAACTGGCTAGCTGGGGGACAGGGGTCAATGGGGACTTTGCCAATGCCACTGAGTCCTTTTTATGTATCCTTTGACTTTTGAACCATGTGACTATAAAGGCTTTTTAAAATAAATTTTTTTTTAAATAAATTTTAAAGATTTAAATGAAGAGGTCTAAGTTTCACGTAACTTAGACCCTCATGGAAGCTGGTAACTTCATCTGGTACTCAAAGCAATAGTTCACTGTTCTGTGTTAACACCCTCAGCAAGGAAGACTGAAAGTAGTTGATTTGGAAGGTGAGTTCCTAGAAACACCACTGAAGGAGGGGGAAAGTGAGGAAGGAAAGGGGAGTCAGCTCGTAACAGGTGTGTGATCAAGTCAGTATCCAGTGTGGAAACTGAGTTCAATCCTGTTGGTGAGTTCTGGGATTCAGTGTAGACCATGAGCCGGAAAATGATGCCACCTAAGGGGTGGGGAACTGCAATGTTTACCCACAAACTCCCATCAGTATCTGTCACTGGTTGACAACTGCTGGTGGGTAGCCTTAAGTCCTGACTTCCAGCCAAAGGCAAGCAGACCAAGAAGGCTTGAGGCACCAGAGGAGGCCCACAAGAAAAGAGGCACACGTGGCGGCAACTGGAAGACGGGCCAGTTACATGGAAACAATAAAGGTTGAGAGGATATGGGCAGGGCACCAACAGAGTCAACTCTGGTTCCAGTGCTGGAGGAAAATCTGCCTGTGTTAGAATTACTCAGGGAGTTACTATAGTTCTCCAGAGTGGAACCTTCTTAAGGAATCTGCAAGGATTCCTCCCACAAGCTTTACTTTTTAAGTTGAATCAGTACCAGACTTTGCATAAAAATGTGTCAGGATCTTAATCACTTTCAAACACAGTCTTCATCAGTCATAATGACTCAGCAAAGTAGGTATTAATGCATTAATGTTATTGCTAATGTAACTGAACCAGAGAGGTTGACTGACTTGCTCAGAGTCACACAGTTTCGATGTAGCAAGGCCAGAGCTTGAGTCTAGTTTTGACTAATTCCAGTGTTATTTCCTGGATAGCTTTGGCTCAACTACTGTTAGTCTCATTGGATTACCCTGCTTAGGAGCTGAAGCCAATCTTAGAAATCATCTGGTCCAAATTGTGTTCAATTTCCACAGGTCACAGGTATTGGAGGAGAAAGGGAAGCTCTGGGGTCACGTAAGTTTGGGAAATATGGAGCTAAGCAAAGTTAAATAGATTTCTTTACTACAGCATTTCATAACCTTTATTCTGCTCATGTTGTTTTTTTTTTTCTTAATTTTTTCTTTTATTAAGACTTTCAAATGAAATGCTCGTGTTCATTGTAATTCTCCAAAAAAAGGAATATCATATATAGTATTCCCCTAACTTAATTGGTCAGGAATCACTTTTCCACGGACTATCCATTCTACAACTCTCAGAACTGGAAACACAGTTTTACAAATATAGACAGACACTAAAAATGAAAGCCAGATGAGCTGACGACCTAAGGTCACTAAGTGAGTCAGAGTCAAGGGCACAACATATAAGACCCCCTCCCTAGAAATCAGAGAATCTCAACAGGCCAAAGCTTAACACAGCCCCTAGTCCCTCCCAGAAAATGTGCTCTCATGTTCTCTTTCCCTCTGTGCCAAACTTGAGTTGAGGGCTTGGTCTGCTTTTAGTGTCCTGAGCCCAAATCCTGGGCCACTCCCAAGGTCACCCTAAGATTCCCTTGGCTCAATTGCAACTTCTTGCTCAGAGCCTGGGGCCTCGTAGGCGGGGACCAAGGTGGCAAACTTGACTCAAACGGGAAGGGCGGCAGCCGACCTACCAGCCCAATATCTGATCGGCTCTCCCAGAGGCGCGTCAGGGCCACTCTGGCCACGTCTTCAAACACGGGGTCACCAGTGAGGCTGCTCAGGGTGGCAAATTCCACAATGAAGGTCCCAATCCCTGCCGTACATGTGACAGGGGTCTCTCCTTGGTTCACACCGTGAAGTAAGTTCACCGTTCCATATGGCATGCCAGTGGGGGTCTGAAAAGCTGAACAATCAAAAAATTATGACCCTAGACAGGAGCAGGGAAGTAGGAATAGTTTTGATACAGATCCCAAGGCCTGAGACCTTAGCCAGCACTTCTCTCTTCTCCTGGGTGATCTGCTAGAGTCTGAGCCAGAGAAGGATAAATGTTATCCCTGGAGCAGCCACCTAACTCAGATGCTGTCAAACGCTACTTGCATAGCCCTCGGGCTCCTGCCCGTGATGAGAGGTCAAGGAGTAGGTTGTGCTCCAGCTTGTCACACTGCACACACACTCACTTTGGCTACCTCTACTTCTTTTACACCGTGCCTTTGGAGGGCAGGCAGGTAACTTCGTGTGAAGCAGGCTGCTTGTAAGCTCAAAGAGTGGTGAGGCCTGTGGCACACCCATGAGAGCGTGCCCCATGTGAAGCCATTCAAGGGTTTTTTAAAACACCATTGTGGCCAGATGAAACTTATCTGCAGACCCTAAACACTCCCAGAGGAGCCAGGCTGAGACCCCTAATTTAAATATCAAGTTGAGCGGCTAAGTTATTTAAAAAAGAAAAACAAAATAGGACATAAACCACTAATCCCCTGATATAGCCCAACCCTTGATTTACAGGTAGGGAAAATCATGCCTGTAAAGAAATGATTCAGGCCGGGCGCGGTGGCTCACGCCTGTAATCCTAGCACTCTGGGAGGCCGAGGCGGGCAGATTGCTCGAGGTCAGGAGTTCGAAACCAGCCTGAGCAAGAGCGAGACCCTGTCTCTACTATAAATAGAAAGAAATTAATTGGCCAACTAATTTATAATATATAGAGAAAAATAAATTAGCCGGGCATGGTGGTGCATGCCTGTAGTCTCAGCTACTCCGGAGGCGGAGGCAGGAGGATTGCTTGAGCCCAGGAGTTTGAGGTTGCTGTGAGCTAGGCTGACGCCACGGCACTCACTCTAGCCTGGGCAACAAAGCGAGACTCTGTCTCAAAGAAAAAAAAAAAAAAAAAGAAATGATTCAGCCAAAGGCCACACAGAGAAAGTCAAACGGAGCTGGGATGGGAACGCCTACCTTCAGGCCACCCTGAACCCCTGCCCAGTGTTCTGCCCACCCCACCCTCCTGCCTTCTGATTCAAGACAAGAACTGGACAGCCAGCCAGGGGCAGAGATTTCCTCTCTAGGCCAAAAGGTCAAACAACTCCAGAGGATCCTGTGCGTCACCAAATTGTGAATAAAGTTTGTCCAAACTTCCAAAACCACAGGATCCAGGCAACTTTATCCACTAGAGACAAGAAACTTGCTCTCTGGCAGGCACCGGCGAGTGGCAAACAAGGAGAATGCAAATCACAACCAAGAAGGGCTCTAAGGAATATTTCAGAAAAGTCAGGCAGTATTAAAAAAAGGGGGAGTAACAAAATCCTATTTTTTGACTTTTTCTTAAATGACCAAAAAAATAAATAAATGAGAGAAGGAGCAACCAGGCAGAGTTTCCACTAGGGATGAGTCATACAGGACATGACGTTTGCAAGGAGACACTCAAGCCTCAAGCCATGAGCGAGACCTGAACCAGCTCACTCGCTGTCCTCGGCTTCCCCCAAGGACAAGAGGCAAGTGTCATATGACGGGATAAATATGTGAGAGGCCCGGGAGGGTGGTGGAAAGCACACAGTGACGTGTTTGGGTATGAAAGACCCCAGAGCCTCCACCACACCCTGCAGAGAACACAGTGTCCAACTGATGCTACTGAGCCTGGAGTTACTGCCCCTCTAGACAAAAACACCCAGGCGTGGCCTGCGGCCCTCTCGTTTCAATAGTATTTGAGGTTCGCTAAGCAATTTCTCCTTTTTACCTCATTTTAGTTTCCTCAAAACCCAACATGGTAGGGAGGTAGAAATTATGACTCCCATATGATGGATGGAGAAACTTGACTGTAAAGAAGAAAAGTGGCTTCGTCGAGATTTTTGGCTGGCAGAGCCAAGTCTGGCAACCAGGGCTCCTAATGCTCAAACCAAGCCTCTTCCCTGGGTCCCTGTTATTCCAGCCGTGTGTGGGCCTGGGTGGGGACAAAAGGGCTCATTCAAAATAAGGGCAAGGGTTTTCTACCACCAGGCTGGCCTAGATCCTGCCCCTGCAAATAATAATTAGGTTGGCTCATCTCTCCTAGGTAGGCCATGGCCCCAGCAGGCCCTTAAAATGCCCAGGACTCTCTTGATTAGGTACCTAGGGGTAAAAACGCCAAGTATTTGGGTGAGAAATACAAGGAACTAATTGAGCATTGCCACTCTCATCTCCAGCCAGGGAAGCAAGACCTACTGGACTTCATCCCTTCCCCATCTCTGTGTAGGTCTTACCTGGGAGGAGTTTTCGGGCTGCCTCCTCCGCCATCCTCAGGAGAGGTCCAGAACAGGGCCATCCAGCCTCCACTTCCACCCCAGCCTTCTTTGACAGCAGATGAGCAGACAGGAGTCCTCCTACCACTGCAGATGGTACAAAAAGCCACTGTCATAGTCCCAAGGACCGGTTTTTCCCTTGTGCAAATTAAACCTCAACACTCTGTTGGGGATGCTCACTGGGAAGGAATGAGAGCCACTTAGTGAAAGAAGAGGCCCTTAATCCCACATATCTGTACAGTGTCAAGTTTACAGTTTTTTCTTTTGGTGGATCACAATAATGGCTATTTTTTTTAAGTTCCTACTATGTTCCAAGCACGAGGTACTACTAACTCCTCCTCAGATGCAGATAGTGAGGTTCAGGGAGTAAAGTGACTTGCTCTGGGTCACCCTTCTAGTAGGTGGTAAGGTTAGGTCTGTCTGATCCAAAGCCCACTTTCATTCACTTTGTCATTCTGTCTCCCAATCACCTATCACACCTAGGGGCAGGAGGGAAGAGTGGCTATTACCTTCATTTTACTAATTTATCTATTGCAATTTATTATGCAATATTTAAAACTTATAAAAAGACACAAAGGTTTTGTATCTGGAAATACAGCTAAATAGATATCCTGAATGGCCCTCTCAATGAAGACAAATGGTGAACTTGAGTTTCAGTCTTCCCCTCTTCCTGGCAGAGGGGGCGTAGGAGACAAAGGCAAGACCTGCCCCAAGAACGAGTTTGAAAGAAGGTCCTTACAATAAAGTTGGAAAAGAATTACACACTCTGTTTAAGGATGAATTAAGAATAAACTCTGCACACTGCCCCTAGTGTACAGTAAGGAAAACGGCATGCCTCAAATGGTGCCAAATAAAGGGAAGAAAAACATTTTCTCCTGAGAATTAGTAACTACAAGCTGGTATTCATTAAGTTTTACTGTCTGAATGCATACTAACAGGATGGTCTAGAAAACCTTGAACCTTTAGCATAATGTGGGTTTTGGTAGGTAGTGCTTCCAACCACGTGGCAGAAGTAAACAAAAAATGTATCTGGAAGAACTCATCTTCAATCTAGGCCTCAATCAATCCCACAGATAAAGACTAGGAAATGAACATACGGATTAAAAATCACAAAACATACAAGGAAACAAAGCATTATGAGTAAGAGCCAACAGAAATGAGGGAAGAACAAGATCTACTAAAACTTCAGGGATTAAAATTATCAAACGGAATAGAAAATAATGTGTAATATGTTAAAGAAATAAGAGGCTGGAATATATAAATAGCAAGAAATTATAAAAATGACCAAGCATATTTATAAAAGAACCAAGTAGTATTCCTAAAAATGAAAAATATAGTCATTGAAATTAAAAATTACAGGGATAGGTTTAATAGCAGATAAGATACAGCCGACGAGAGAAATAGATTTGAAAACAGATAAAAAAAAAATTTCCAAAATGTAACACAAAGAGACAAAATATTTTTAAAGAGACTTGGAGGATATAGTGAAAAGGTATAACGTATATCCAGTTGGAGTTCCAAAAAGAGAAGATAGAGAAAATGGGGGAGAGGCAGTATGTGTAGAGCAAATAGTTAAGAACTTTCTCAAATTAAGGAATGATACCAATCTCAGACCCAAGAATCCTGAGCAAGATAATAAAAAGAAATGCATATTTAGACACATCATGGTAAAATAGCAGAACATCAAAGAAAGAAAGCCAGAGTCCATGTCATAATGATCATTAAAGCTGGGTGATATGTATATCTAATTCATTATATTATTTACTTTTGTGTTTGTTTGATGTTTTCCATTATAAAAAGATTTTTAAAGGAGGGGGCAGTCAGAGGGAAAAGGAAAACAACAGATTATCTACAAAGAAATAACAATCAGATTGATAGAGTACTTCTTAACAATGAAACCAGAAGACAATCGAAAAATTTTTTAATGTACTAAGAGAAAATAACCATCAACCTAGAACCATATGCTCAGCAAAAATATCTCCCCAAAGTCAAACAAAGGAGGTAAGATAAAGACACTTTTGTGTAAACAAAAGCTGAGAAAGTTTGACAAGAACACACCTGCACTAAAGGAAATTCTAAAGCAAGTACTTGAGAGAGAAGGGCTGAGACACCAGAAGATAGTCAAAAAAGTGGTAAATACATCTGTAAATCTAAAACTTCCAACTGTATAGAATAACAATTACAATGTATGGAGAATTTAAAACAAAGAACTAAAATATATAACTATAACACATAGGTCATGATGTCCTCAGAGCCAGGTTTTGTATTATTCAGGAAAACAAAGATTTTCATTAAATTTTGACTTTAATAAATTATGTTTGTTAAATTTGCTAGGAAAACTATATAAAAAGTTTAATGACAGAAAAAAAGGAAAATAGAGAAGATGGGACATATAACAAAAGATAACACTATAGAAATGAATGCAAATATATCAGTAATTACAATAAATGTAAATGGATTAAATCCTTCAGTTAGAAGAAAAGATTGTCAGAATGGATAAACAAAATATAATATGCTATTTATAAAAGATGTATCTAATCATAAAACCACAGGAAGATTGAAAGTAAAAGGGTAGAAAAAGATACCCTGGGCAAATGTCAACCAAAAGAAAGTTGGTATAAATTCTGTTCATATCAGAGATGAAGGTATGAGGATGACTTTCAATTACAGATAACAAATTGGACTCAGAAGTTGTGAGACACAGCAACTGCATGTCCCTCTGCTCTCTTCTCTTTTTAAAACTTTTATGTATATCTGGAATACAAATTTCTTTGCAGAAAACATACAAAATAAGGGGGGAAAACAGAACTCTGCCATCCAGAGGTGACAGCTGTAAAGCCAGTGGCCTAGAGATTTACTGCAAATAAGGATTGTGGTAGCTTAACAAGAATCTTTGAAAGACTGCTAAAAATATTAACTCTAGGACCCAACCTGGAGATCTCAATTCATTAAGTTTAGGGTGGAGTCTGGACATTTGAATTTTTCAAAAGTCTCAAGTGGTTCTTATGGGCAGCCATGTTTGGAAATGTAATGCCCTACACTTGTACCGTCCAATACAATAATCACCAACAACATGAGACTATTAAATTTTAAAATCATAAAAATTAAATGAAATTAAAAAATTTAGTTCCTCCATTGCAGTAGATACATTTCAAATGCTCAATAGCCCATGTGGTCAGTTGCTACTATACTGTTCAATACAAATATAAAACATGTCCATCATTGCAGAAAATTCTATTTAATAGACAGTAAGTCCCAAGAAGGCAGGAATTACATCTTTCTTGTTCACAGCTGTATGCCTAGCACCAAATATATGTTAAATATGTAAGCAATCCTAGCATATTTCTTTCCAGTCTCTGTCTGCTGCTCATCTTCACGTCTGAAACCGATGGGGGATCCTGGGACCTCCACACCCTACCCTCCAGGAGGAAAGAAGAGCTCTGTTAATCACAGGTTTTAGCCAAGTGCCCTGGCAGGGTTCACAAAGATCCTATTTACCACCTCTAGGTTTATACAGAGGCAACTTTATACTTTTTTCTTCCAAATGACCTAGAGGGCAGCCCTTACCTCGAATGTTGGTTTCAAACACAGAGGCGTTCACATCAATATCAAAGTCCACGTTGTCCTGGAGTACTTCAACCACTCTTTGGAATTCTGAGACATTCCCCAAAATCTAGAAGGAAAAGAGACCTGACAATGAGCTGTCTCCGGAACTAAAGATGCTGGATTCAAAGTCTGGGATCCTATGCTGGTGTGGTCCTCACTTATTCAACTTGAGACCTCCAGTTACTGTCTGAGGATTGGTGACAGACTATGAAAACACTGAGAGCTAGAAATCACCCTTAGGCCCAATGTGAAAAGACTGGTTAAGTAAATTCTTCCATACCAGTTTAAGAGTCATTCTGTATCCATTTAAATGGATATAACATACAGAATGGAGACTCCACAAGAAGTCTCAGTTAGGCATCTGCAATGGATATCAGTTGTTTTAACCCTCTCTTGTCATATTTAACCTTGTGAAAATATTACAGGTTGGTTGGCCCAACACTGATTTATTCCCAACCTTCTTTACCCCTGTAGCCCCCAGCATAGAGAATGGAAAGGCAGATGCTTGCTTTCTTAGCTTCCTTTGCTGCTAGAAGTAATTATATTACCCAGTCAGTTCTGACCCTTGAGAGGCTTACTGGGGGTGCTTCTTGGAAAACTTCTGTTTTCGTAATAAAAAGGGTCAAATCTAGCTGATATGGCTTTTACTGTCTCTGTCTTTCTGCCTTGAATGCAGATTCAATTTCTGGAGCTGTGGCAGCTATATTAGACCATGAGGTACTAAGCATGAGAGTAAAAGCCAAAAATCTAATGACAGTAGAATGTAAAACTACAAAGAGGCCGGGTGCAGTGGCTCACACCTCTAATCCTAGCACTCTGGGAGGCCCAGGTGGGCGGATTGCTCGAGGTCAGGAGTTCGAAACCAGCCTGAGCAAGAGCGAGACCCTGTCTCTACTATAAATAAATTAATTGGCCAACTAATATATATAGAAAAAATTAGCCAGGCATGGTGGCACATGTGTGTAGTCCCAGCTACTCCAGAGGCTGAGGCAAAAGGATTACTTGAGCCCAAGAGTTTGAGGTTGCTGTGAGCTAGGCTGACGCCCCAGCACTCACTCTAACCTGGGCAACAAAGCGAGACTTTGTCTCAAAAAAAAAAAAAAAAAAGCTACAAAGAGGCTGGGTCTCTGATGGCATAGTTGAGTAGCTGACTTAATGCTAGAAATCACCTCCAGACTTTCTTTTACTTGAGAAAATAAACCCTCTTTGTTTAAATCATCAACCAAATACAATCTTCATACCTTTTCTTCCAATAATAACCAATTTTCCCATGAGGATTACCCTTCTACCACAGTCACCCCTGTGGTTATCAAAGAACTTGGCCACTAGAATGTAAGCCTCTGAAAACAGGAGGATGTCAAAGTCTCTGTATTCCCCACAGTTATATAAGCCTGTCACAGTTCTCTGTACTTACCAGGTCCTCTATAAATGTTTGCTAAATAAATGAACCTGAGTATGTTAGAATTCATCGTTTTCCCCTATATAGCTGGGCAACCAGCCTGATGCTTCAGAATCGAGATGGAAATAAAAGTCCTAGGAGAGGAATTCATTTTTCACCCACAGTCAAGCTGCCAGAAGAGGAAGGATGTCCATTATACAATGGTGGAGAGGAAAAGGAATAGACAAGATACTTACCAGCAAGGTGTCCAAGGCATCAATTAGAGTCAGAGAAAAACTGTAAAAGGACAGAAATCCCAGCTGCTTAGTAAGCAAACCAAACACCAGATATTAGGGCTGCCCCAGATCAGATTCCCTCAAAACTAAGGGAGGCACAGTGATGCATCTGCCTATTCCACTGACAGTCACAACAGAGAAGCCATAGCAAAAATCACCAGGATCCTCTGACCCACTTAATGCACCTGGGAGGCTAGGCTGACATAGCTCAATTGTAATCAAACACGTCACCTGTATTCTTTGGCATTCTTCTCTGGCATGGCAGGCAATACAAGATTGTAGCTAAGAGCACAGGGTTTTTAGCAATTCCACATCTAGGAATTTACCCCACAGTGCACAGAGTAGTTTGAGAATGCTTGTGGCATTATTGCTTAGAACAGCAAAAGGCTGGAAAGATCCACATGTTGAAGAGTAACTGAGGTAAAAACAGCGCAAAACTATAAAGTTATCAAAAGGATTGTTAACAAGAGTTCTATGTGCTGATGGAAAGATATTTAAATTATGTTGTTAGGTGAAAAAGACAAGGTGCAGAAAAGGTGACACAGTATGTCTCTATCTGTATTACAGAAAGAGACATATGTACTGACAGAAAGCAGATTAGCAGTTGTTAGGGCCAGTGGTGGTGGAGGTATTAACTACAGAGGGACATAAGGGAACTTTTTAAGGTGACAGAGTGTTCCATATCTTGATTGTGATGGTGGTTACTACACACTTAAAATGAGTGTATTTCATTATATGTAATTATACCTTTAAGAAGTTGATTCTAAAAAGGTATACATATACACTATATGTATAATGGTATAAACTGAGAATATTTCTGGAAAGATACACAGAAGAGTGAATGGTTGGAGTTCTTGGGTATGGGAGACATTTACTTTATTGTATATGATTTTCTACTGCTTGAATTTGCCATTTGTAGATACTTTTTTCCAAACTAAAACAGAAAAACCAGCACAAGTTCTAAGTTTACTTAACTTCGCTAGTCCTTAGCATACTCATTTGTGAAACAGGGATAATGTCACTTAACTCTCAGGGGTGTTAAGAGAATCAAAGCAGATGACACAGTAAAATGCTTAGCACAGTGTCCAATCAATGTCAGCTTCAACTAATGCAATGATTCTTCACTCAGCAAGGAACAAGACAGAGAATTCCAGCTTTCAGACATTTTATTCTAGTGGAAATGAGAAAAATAAACCAGCAGATAAGTGAAAATGATAGCATCAGAGTGAGAAGTGCTACAAAGAAAATAAAACAGGTGACTTGTGAGAGTGACTTAAAAGGGGTGGGTGGTTAGGGAAGCCAATGCTGAGGAAGTGACATACTGAGCTATAAGTGACAAGCAGCAGCCAGTGATATGAAGATAATGGGGAGAGAGTGTTTTAGTCACAGGGAACACAAAACTGTGACGTTTTGGGAATGCCACACCCCCTCCTGAACCTGTTTGCCCACCTATTAAAGGAAGGGGTTGGGTCTTCTGACTCTTGAGCCCTTCCAGGATATCTTACTACTCCAGAAATTTGCCTAGGTCCACACAGCTGGTGCCTGAGGCTGAGGGCTGAGGCTGCTGGGGCTGAACCCGAGCCCAGTGGCCCAGCTCACCCAGCCTAACCCAGGATTTTTTTTCACTGCGAGAGGCTGAGCGGATCCTGGGGGTGCTGACATGAATTGGGGGGAGCTCGGATGGGAGCTTTCCAGAACCAGTGAGGAAACTGTGAAGCCACCAGCTGACCCGCCCCCCTAGGACCCAATCGCCAGACCCCGGCCGCCCCCCTTCCCCCTCCGCACGCACTACCTGCCCCAGGTGTCGTGCCCGTCACAGGTGAGAGGTCGAAGCTCATCAAAGGGAAAGGCATTCTCCAAGTAGCTGTCGTAGGCGTGGTAGAACATGGCCTTGACTCGCTCCCTGGGCCGGGGACGAGAAATAAGGCATGGGGCCAGAACACGAAACCAGGCAGGGGAAAGAACAAGAAATAGGGCGGAAAGTGGGAATCACCAGCTGATATCTGCCTGGCGCCCAGCTGCGGGGTCCGAGCGAGTCAGGGTGAGGGTCCTGGGATGGACGTAAAGGGAAGGGACCCGGTCCGCGCTTCCCATTCCCCAGCTATGGAAGGGCGGGAGCCTGGCCCCCTTCACCTGTAGTGGGCGGGATCGGGCGCCGTGCCGTCGGGACCTGGAGCACCATGGTGCAGGGGCAGAAGCGCGCACAGGAGGCTCAGCGGGATGAACAGCTGGAAAGGCATAGAGCTCCTGTCCTGTCACCGCCGCCGCAGCAGCAGCCACCACTGCCACCCGCTCATCCTTAGAGCTGCAAGGAGGTTCTTCCGGGATCCGCGCCACTGCGCCTGCGCGCTGAGAAATCAGCGCCTCACTTCCGGACTACAAGCCCCAGAATGCAATGGGCGGCGGAACCTGGGGAAAGAGTGTCTTAGCATGAGTAGTCTCCGAAGCACAGATCAACGTGGCTTAAAGACAGTGGCTGTTTTTGCTACTGTTATTGATGTTGCAATAACAACAGCACTTATTGCATATTAAGAGTGTATATACCGTTTTCGGCTGGTCCGAAGGTAGTGAGTTATCTCACGTGATTGTTCACAGTCAGTTACAGATTGAACTGCTTGTTCTACTACTTTTCCCCCTACTCACTACTGCACTTGACTAGTCTTAAAAAAAAAAAAAAAAAAGAGTGTATGTACCGTTTTAAATGTATGATATTAATTATTTTTTCAAACATTTTATTAAGCATGAGGGCAGGGACCAGCAGGGACTCAATAATATTTATGGAATGGTGTGTTTGAAGACGATGGATTAAAGATGAGCCTTTATCATTATTGGAGATATTGAGTTTCCCTAACAAGTCCCCTGTTGATTGTGTAAGATATAGCTTACTTATGTTTATTTGTCCAAAACTGCCACTCTTGAGGTTCCCTGAAATCCTGTCAGTTCTAGAAACACATGAATGTGTGATGTTCCTCTCCTCCCACTTTGGGATGTGGTCACATCATCATGGTCCCTTCAGTCTCCATCCCAACCTGGAAGCTTCCCCTTCCCAATCCCCAGGATTATCTCAGTGTCAGGGGCCCTGTAGAGTGTCCCAGGTGAGAACGAAGGCCCTGAGGCACCACAGATTTGAGAAGGTTTGGGATCCATCTCTTCATTTTCCTTCTTGCACTTTCCTAGAGTTTGGTCAGCACCTTAAACCACAGCAACACCCATGACTTTGCTCAGTGTGACATGCAGTAGAACCGACCCTGGATTTGAAGTCAGATCTGGGCTTCAGTCAATTACAACTCTACCACTTGCACACAATCTGTGTATGTAGCCTGGCTAGGCAAGACCCTCTCCTCTGGGTAAGTTGCCTAGGCTCTCAGAGCCTCAATTTCCTGATTTCAAAAGCAGAAATTTGTAATGTCATAAAGGATTTCTGAGGATTAAATGGGATAATGGAGGTGAACATTCTCAGCACAGTGATTTGTACATATTAAGTTCTTAATAAATATTAGTTCTCTTCTATGCTTCCCTAGCTCCTTTTTTAAAGGAGGGTCATCATTTATTATTTCCATTTACTAAGCATCTGCCTTTAGTAATCAAAGGTGTTATGTGCTATGTTTCCTACCCTCAAGAGTCTGAGGTATAGTACTGGGCATGTAACTAAGATTCCAAAATAATCAAGTCACAATTCTTTCCCTTGAAGTGTTTGCAATTTTGTTAGAAATGAAAGATATCTATTGGAGAATACTTAGAATCACAGAGTGTTCAAGTCTTCCTGTGGGTGAATAAAGTTTGGAGGGTGCTCAGATCACATGAGTATATTAGGTCAATGCCCTTGGACTCTGGCTGAGTGGAGACGAGCCTTGGACTGGCAGTCAGAAGCCCTTGGTTCTATTACTGTTTTTGCCACTGTCTCTGCGTGATTTTAGGCAAGTCATTTTCCCTTTAGGAAACTCAGTTTTCATATCTAGAAAATGAAAAAGTGGAACTACCTCTCAGCACAAGGAAAATATTAACAGATTCTTACAGAGTTATTGCAAAAAAAAATCAGAAAACAGAATTCAACACACATCAACTGCAGAAACTTGTCCTCCAAAACATCCATGATGCAGAATAAAACTGTAGCCTTCCAAATGGAATTTGACTATGTACCAACTGAATAAAAAGAAAGAGGAGAAAGAAAAGGAGGATGACGAGGAGAGAGAAGGAAGGGGACAAGCAGAAGGAGAAGGAGAAAATGGTGAGTGTATTGATAATAGTGAGCATTTCTATAGCAGTCAATATGTTCCAGGCACTGTTCTTTGTACTTTACAAGCATCAACTCCTTGCCACAATCCTCTGAGATGGTATTATTATTACCATTTTACAGGCAAAAAAAAAATTGAAGCACAGATTTTAAAAATTAAAGAGAGATTCAGTAGTTTAATCACTATTTCATACCTGCTAAGTGGTAGAGCCAAGATTTGGACCCAGACGGTCTATACTCTACAGCATTGATGAGAAAAATGACAAATGTATAAATAAAGGGCTGTAACCACAGAACCAGCCCAATCTGGTTCATCTTTGTGTAATATTACTAAAATGGTGGGTTGTTTTTTAGTTGCCCTGAACCCCAGGATGCAAGTTACATAACTGGAGCATGCCCAGATGAACCTAGCGTGCAACCATGGGCGGAACCCAAGTGCTTGAACTAAGGAACAGGGACTGAATTAAGAAGTGAACACCACATGGCATGATCCATGATCCAAACAGATCTAGCCCTGGCATCACCCGATGGCATGACCCAGTCACATCATGCCTCCCAGTGTTACCTCATGGCAAGATTCAATCAGATCTCGCTTTATTACCCTCTGCCTATAAAACCTGCCCCATTCCCCAGCTCAGAGAGACAGATTTGAGGTTGACTCCTGTCTCCTCGCTTGGCAGCCTTACAATAAACTTTCCTTTCTACAAAAGAACCCATGCTTTGCTGTTTGGCTTGCCAAACTACTCAGGCAAACGGACTCTGTTTGGTTCAGTAACAAGGGCCACACAGAATTAAAAAGTGGAGATCTGGTCAGCTTCCACACTGTCCTCTAGCTTTAGTTTCATGTGATCCTAGGCTCAACATTTCCTTCCTTTTTGCTGGAGAACCAGAGGAAAAAGCTCAATTCCCTCAAGTTGGAAGCCAAGGCACTCTAGATCCCCTTTGGCTGAGTACTACTTTTAGCAGGGGAGTATCTGGGAATCTTTTTTCTAGTATCTGGAGGTCATTTGGATAAAGTGGTTTACCCAACTCCCAGAGGAAAGCTTGCACACCACATACTTTTGAACTGCCAAGAAATAACTAGTTCATTCCTGGGACATTTCCCATCTGTTGCTTTGTGGAAATGCTTGAATTTCCCTTGTGACCAGCACATCTAAACATTTAGATCAATGACTCCCTGGTCAGAGCCCCAGACATTCCAAGTGAACTTGAATCTGTGGCTATATCTGCCACTGAATTGTACACCTAAAAATGGTTAAGATAATCCAAGCACAGTGGCTCAGACCTGTAATTCTAGCACTCTGGGAGGCCTAAGTGGGAGGATTGCTTGAGCTCAGGAGTTCAAGACCAGCCTGAACAAGAGCTAAACCCCGTCTCTACTAAAAATAAAAAAATTAGCTGGGCATGGTGGCACACTCCTGTAGTCCCAGCAACCAGGGGCCTGAGGCCGGAGGATAGACTAAGCCCAGGAGTTTGAGGTTGTAGTGAGCTATGATGAAGCCACTGCACTCTAGCTGGGGTGACAAAGACTCTACTCAAAAAAAAAAAGAAAAGAAAAATGGTTAAGATGGTAAATTTTGCTATATTTCCCCATGTTTTTTAAAAATTAAAAAGTGGGAAAAAATAAATGAAGGGTGATCCAATGAAATTCTGACTTTTTTTCAAGGCAGCTACTCCCTTTTTGAAAATATCCAATTCTTTCAAAGAAAATATGCCTTAATGGGGTGGGGGTGTGGATAGGGGGAGGATGCCTGTTTTACTGATGTCTGGAGCAGATACTTTCTCTGCCTATTTGATGATACAAAACCAGCCCCACACCACACCAGGCTGAGGGAGAGAAGAGTATCAGTGTCCCACAGGACTCCCCCATCAGCCCACCTGCCCCAAAGCCCCCAAAACTCTGCTGCTAGCCAACTGTGCTGGCTCAGGAGGAAAGAAACTGGAGGGAAGAAAAACATCTAAGAGAATGAAAATCCTTTCAGCAAACATTTCTTGAGAGCTTTATAATAACTGTTATTGTCTACTGAATTCAACTTACTGGTGTTAAGAAAAATGATCTGAAACATGTTACTAAGGTAAAAAGATGATTGTGTGATTTTCTGATGTCATGATAAAGCATGACTAGCAAGCCCACTTAAGAGTCATCTGTCTCTGAAGAGAAAAGTAACATTTACGTAATTAATTAGGGCCCAGACATCGTATAATTCTGTAAAGCAATAAAGTGTGACAATTTCCTTTTCCGTCTAGTAGAGAAGATAATCCCAAAGGGTATGGTATTATTGCCCCATAGGACAATAACCCATTTAGTATTTAATTTAGCAATCTTACTTCAATATTTTTCTTTTCCATTGACCATAAAAGATCCAGTTTTTATGTCCTATTTTGTTTTTATGTTTGTTTGTTTTGAGCTAATTTCTTTCTATTTTTAGTAGAGATGGGGTCTCGCTTTTGCTCAGGCTGGCCTCAAACTCAAGCAATCCTCCCACTTCAGCTTCCTAGAGTGCTAGGTTTACAGGGGTGAGCCACCACGCCTGGCCATATGTTTGTTTGTTTTGTTTGTTTGAGACCAGGTCTCACTCCATTGCCCAGGCTAGAGTGCAATAGCATCATCCTAGCTCACAGCAACCTCAAACGAGTGGGCTAAAGCCATCCTCCTGCCTCAGCCTCCTGAGTAGCTGGGACTACAGGTCTGTGCCACCACACCTGGCTAATTTTTCTATTTTTTATAGAGACAGAGTCTCACTATGTTGCTCAGGCCTTTTATATTCTATTTTGAACTGGCCTTGTCATCCTGCTAGTCCCCTCATTAATGAATTAAATGAAACTTTGACCCATGCTCACTGTCGATTTCTATGAGAATTATGTTTTTAGCATGCTGAGAATTATCCATGCATGACACTAAGTGTCAGACCCTAGGTTAAGCAATTCATAGACCCATGAGACCCCTTTGAGGTAGTTTCTATTTTATCCCCATTTTCCAGATGAGAAAGTCAAGGCACAAAAAGATAAAAGAATTTTTTCATTGCCAGTTTTATGCCAGGAGCTTTGCTCATCACAGTTTTTCCTCCCTCCCTAAA
>VSMD01033057.1:0-11813 GCA_008750895.1 Mirza zaza
TTTGAGACAGAGTTTCACTTTATTGCCCAGGCCAGAGTGAGTGCCGTGGCGTCAGCCTAGCTCACAGCAACCTCAAACTCCTGGGCTCAAGCAATCCTGCTGCCTCAGCCTCCCAAGTAGCTGGGACTACAGGCATGTGCCACCATGCCCGGCTAATTTTTTCTATATATATTTTAGTTGGCCAATTAATTTCTTTCTATTTATAGTAGAGATGGAGTCTCGCTCTTGCTCAGGCTGGTCTCGAACTCCTGAGCTCAAACGATCCGCCCACCTCGGCCTCCCAGAGAGCTAGGATTACAGGCTTGAGCCACCGCGCCCGGCCAAGACGTAGATAGATTGATTGATTTCAGAGATCCTTATTTTCTGGAAAGGGGACTTATGGGAGTTGGAGGAGACTTTGAGGGCATAGAAACCTTTGGGTGTTAGGAGATCTAACGGGTTGGGGAGGGGATCCTAAGTGGAGTAGAGTACTAAGTATACAAGGAGTTGGGGGTAGCAGGTAGTTTTGTTTGAGCAGGGGCAGAGTTGGTAAGGATTAAACTGGAATGTAGTGAGGGGAACTTTCAGAGTGGTGGGAATGATTTATCTGAGGAGCAGTAAAGAATGGATGGGAGCACCTGAGAGGGAGATGACCTAAGGGACACAAATCAAGGTCAGGATATCGAATTCTTGGGAGGCAGGAGTTATTCTGAGGGAGTGGAGCTGTACTAAATTTAAATTTGGTGGAGAATCTGAAAAGGGTTGGCTGAGGGTCTTGGAAAGGAGGAAAGAAGTTATCTGTAATTTGTAATTTCTGTATTTGTAGACAGTCTTAGAAAGTTTATTAAAGTGTTCTCATGTCCGTTTTCAACCGAATCTCATAGCAGCTCTCTGGAGTAGGAAGGGCAGTGATTTCCTTCACAAACTGACTTGCCTCTACAGGGGCTCCCGGTGGTATAGGACACCTCTAGGGCTGGGATTTCTTTGTGAAATGGAAGCCCTGGGAAAGGGCAGACTGATAAGATGTACTGAATGTGGGACATTGTATAAGACAACTGCCCTGTTTCTTTTCCAGAAGTCTGTCATGGAAAAAACAAGTGAAGGGGCCGGGCGCGGTGGCTCACACCTGTAATCCTAGCTCTCTGGGAGGCCGAGGTGGGCGGATCGTTTGAGCTCAGGAGTATGAGACCAGCCTGAGCAAGAGCGAGACCCCATCTCTACTATAAATAGAAAGAAATTAATTGGCCAACTAATATATATATAGAAAAAATTAGCCGGGCATGGTGGCGCATGCCTGTAGTCCCAGCTACTTGGGAGGCTGAGGCAGCAGGATCGCTTGAGCCCCCAGGAGTTTGAGGTTGCTGTGAGCGAGGCTGACGCCATGGCACTCACTCTAGCCTGGGCAACAAAGTGAGACTCTGTCTCAAAAAAAAAAAAAAAAAAGTGAAGGGACTTATAGATTAAAAGAGAGTACAGAGATGTAGCCAAATGCATATGAACCTTGGGTGGATCCTGGTTCAAAAAGAGAACTATAAAATATATTTAAATACCTAAAGCCGGGTGTGGTGGCTCATGCTTATAATCCCAGCACTTTGGGAGACTTGAGGTGGAAGGATCACTTGGGAGTTCTAGACCAGCCTGGGCAATGCAGGGGGGACCCCATGCCTACATACTAACTAACTAACTAAATATATACATACATATAATCTTTTAGACAATATGGGAAATTCGAATATTTGGTCCTGTTTAGACTTTGGGGAATTATTTTCTAGATGTGAAAATGGTATGGTTGTGAAGGAGAATATACTACTTTTGAAGATGCATGCCAAAGGTGTAAGGTGTCATGATGTATTTATGTAGGTGTATGGATAAAGTCAATAAGGCAGAATGTTAATTCTTTCAACTTTTCTGTGCATTTGAGGATTTTTATAATGAGAAGTTTGGGGGAAATGTCTTCTCCTTTCTACGACCTGGAGATTTCAATTTCTGATTTCTAGCTTCTCTTTTTTTTTTTTTTGACTTAAGAGTCTCACTCTGTTGCCCGGGCTAGAGTGCCTTGGCATCAGCCTAGCTCACAGCAACCTCAAACTCCTGGGCTCAAGCGATCCTCCTGCTTAAGCCTTCGGAGTAGCTGGGACTACAGACATGCGCCACCCTGCCCAGCTAATTTTTTCTATATATTTTTAGTTGGCCAATTAATTTCTTTCTATTTTTCGTAGAGACGGGGTCTTGCTCTTGCTCCGGCTGGTTTCAAACTCCTGACCTTGAGCGATCCACCCCCTCAGCCTCCCAGAGTGCTAGGATTACAAGGGTGAGCCACCACACCTGGCCTCTAGCTTCTCTTGACAAATAGAAAGACCAGACATCTACGTTGGTTGGAGCTAAGTAGAGGTTGCCTCTTTTATACAGGGCAGGTTTGTCATTGGCTCCACCAGTGAAGCTTTATTTACTCTTCCAATGTATCTGCCTGGCGCCTATAAGCATGTGAGTTTGCATGTCTTGCCATGGTGCGTAGCCCATTTTGTGGCTGAGGTTCAAGAAAGGGAACCAGCATTCCCAAGGTCACATACCAACTAACTGGAAGATTTAGACTTGAGTCTCTAACTGCAGGTTCACTGCTATTTCTTTGACAGCTCATTTTCTATAATAGAGGCAAGCTGGCTGCTGTGTATGTTCTCAGAATGTGAGCTCCAGCAGTTTTTGCACTGCCTGTCACACCAAGGCATGTCTAATTTTTCTTCTTCCATGCAGCAGTATTTTATCCCTGGTGTACAAATGAGGAAGGGAACGTGACTGGAAAGAGAGGGAGATAGATTGTAAGCATCATGCTGGCAAAGCACTGTGTAAATGTTTTTTTTTTTTTTCTTTCTTTTTCCAACATTCACCCTATGTGAAATAAATGTTTGTTTTTGAAGACAGGGTCTTGCTTTCCTGCCTATGATAGAGTGCAGTGGGGTGATTATAGCTCACTACAACCTCAAACTCCTGGCTCAACCTCGTAAGTAGCTGCAACTACAGATACCTGCCACCACACCCAGCTAATTTTTCAATTTTTTTTTTTTTTTTTTTGAGACAGAGTCTCACTTTGTTGCCCAAGCTAGAGTGAGTGCCGTGGCGTCAGCCTAGCTCACAGCAACCTCAAACTCCTGGGCTCAAGCAATCCTGCTGCCTCAGCCTCCCAAGTAGCTGGGACTACAGGCATGCGCCACCATGCCCGGCTAATTTTTTCTCTATATATTAGTTGGCCAATTAATTTCTTTCTATTTATAGTAGAGATGGGGTCTCGCTCTTGCTCAGGCTGGTCTCGAACTCCTGAGCTCAAACGATCCGCCCACCTCCACCTCCCAGAGAGCTAGGATTACAGGCGTGAGCCACCGCACCTGGCCGAATTTTTCAATTTTTTGTAGAGACTGGGTCTTGCTTTTTGGCTGGTCTTGAACTCTGGAGCTCAAATGTTCCTCCTGCCTTGGCATCCCAGAGTGCTAGGATTACAGGCATGAGCCACTGCCTCTGGCCAGCATCTCCATTTTAAAATATTATACTCATTACCCATTACTGCTGCTATTCAAAAGAACTTCTGTTGGTTTCATAGGCCATATGTTTTTCATAAAAGAGATTGAGCATGTATGTACTGTGTACTAGATAGAGGCCAATCCTGGTTGTTTCGTATAAGGACAACTTTATTGTGATTAACAGCTGAGTTTGAATCTCAGCTCCAGAACTTTCTAGTTATTTAAACTTGGATACATTTAACTTCTCTGTGCTTCAGTTTTTTCATTTATCAAATGGAGATAATAGAATCTGCCTTATAAGATTGTTGAGAAGTAAATGAGATAATGCATGGATAGTGTCTGCTCACAGAAAGCATCAGTAAATTACAGCTACAATTATTTGACAAGTATAAATCACCAGCAACAAAAGGGAAGATACATAGGAAGTAGGTTGAGAAAAATAAAGCAAAAGTAAAGCAAGAGTCAGAGGGAGAGTAATTGAACCATTTAATTTCCCGAGGTTTTTAGAAAACTGTCTTTTTGTGTGTGTGACAAGGTCTCACTATGTTGCCTGGGCTGGAGTAGAGTGCAGTGGCATCATTATAACTCACAGCAACCTCAAACTCATGGGCTCAAGTGATCCTCCTGTCTCAGCCTCCACAGTAGCTGGGACTACAGGCAGGCATCACCAAGCTCGGCTAATTTTTTTAAATTTTTTGTAGGGATGGATCTTGCTGGGTTGCTAAGGCTGGTCTCGAACTGAACTTGTGGGCTCAAATGATCCTCCCCCTTTGGCCTCCCAAAGTCCTAGGATTACAGGTGTGAAACATTACTACCAGCCAAAAGCTGTCTTTTTTAATGAAAGCCAGATTTCCATGTTATAACCTAAATTATTTCTTTATTTGAGGGTCTTAAAATACAGCACAGTGGTTTATGTTATGGCCTCTGAAGTTAGATCAACTATTCATTTAACCTTTGTGTCTCAGATTTCCTCATCAGTAAATGAGATGATAATACCTAGTTGTTGTGAGTATTGTTTATTACTGTATTTGATGGAAGCATGAGCTGAAATATAATAAATCTCTTTAAAGTGCTGTTGAGTGATTAGCAAACTCTCTTTGAACCAAGACTTCTAGTATAGAGAGCTCTGGATGTTGAAGTCTTAGGAGGAAGTGCAGTTTATTTTGCTCATTTAGAACTTATGTGACAGGCACTTCTTTAAGTGCTTTCCAAACATTTATTTGTTTAATTTTTGTAACAGCCTTGAGAGTTGGATACTACTATCATTCCCAAGGTGGCACAGTGGCAGAGTGTACACTGAAGAGGAGGAGGTGATGATGATGGTAACACTGTCTGATTGTTGCATTTATTGATTGATTGATTGATTGATTGATTGACAGAGTCTCACTTTGTTGCCCAGGCTAGAGTGAGTGCCGTGGCGTCAGCCTAGCTCTCAGCAACCTCAGACTCCTGGGCTCAAGCAATCCTTCTGCCTCAGCCTCCCGAGTAGCTGGGACTACAGGCATGCGCCACCATGCCCGGCTAATGTTTTCTCTCTATATATTAGTTGGCCAATTAATTTCTTTTTATTTTTAGTAGAGACGGGGTCTTGCTCTTGCTCAGGCTGGTTTCGAACTCCCGCCCGCCTCAGCCTCCCAGAGTGCTAGGATTACAGGCGTGAGCCACTGCGCCAGGCCTGGTTGTTGATTTTAAGTATGTGAGGCTCAGGTGTGGTTGAGAAACAGGGAGGTGAAGAAGCTATGAATGCTGGCCTTCCCTGCAGGGAAGGAGTGGGTACTTGAGCTTAGTGAGGAAGGAGCTGGCATAGTATGGTTATCCTGGTGCCTGATAATGTATTTTTACCTCTATTCAAAATTTTTGACAAAGTATTCTTGAACCTCTTAATTTAATTTAAGTAATTTATTTTTTAGATTTTATTTTATTTTAGTAGATTTAGGGGGTACAAATGATTTTTTGGGGAGCCTGGTGTGGTGGCACACGTCTGTAATCCTAGCACTCTGGGAGGCTGAGGTCAGAGAATCTCTTGAGCTCAGGAGTTCTAGACCAGCCTGAGCACTACTAGAAGTCAAAGGGGAGAACAAATCAGCAAATGTTTTTTTAGAAACTACTGTAGCCAGGCAGCATGGGAGAAGGAATGAGACAGGAAAAATCGTAGATGATGATCACAACCAAATTCTGATCCCCATTCTGGCCACTCATTAGCTGTGAGAACTTAGAAACCGCTTTTCAGCCTCAGTTTTCTCCTTTCTCAAGGCAGACATAAGTCCTTTCCTATGGAAATGTGATGGCCTACACCGAGGCGCTTGGACTTTTAGGGAGAGAAATTGTATGCAATGTTTAGGGTGTGTATGCTTTTTTCTTAGGGAGAAAAATGATGAAGAACCAAGGTCAAGTTTTCTTTTTTTCTTTTTTTTTTTTGAGACAGAGTCTCACTTTTTTGCCCAGGCTGAGTGAGTGCCATGGCATCAAGTTCAAGGTTTTTTTTTTTTTTTTTTTTATTGTATTCTCTCTCTCTCTCTCTCCTTTCTTTTTTTTTTTTTTTTACCTGTTTCACCAGGTAAAGGTCAGGTTTTCAATGAGGTATATATAATGTGCCTAGATCAGTGCCTGGAAGTTAGAGAGCTCTCTGTAAATGGCAGTTACTGCCATTGTTACCGGTATTCTATTAATATATGCATAATATGTTGTGATGTAATTTTATATTTGTGATATTAAGAAGCAGTATAGGCTGGGCGCGGTGGCTCAAGCCTGTAATCCTAGCTCTCTGGGAGAGGTGGGCGGATCGTTTGAGCTCAGAAGTTCGAGACCAGCCTGAGCAAGAGCGAGACCCCATCTCTACTATAAATAGAAAGAAATTAATTGGCCAACTAAAATATATATAGAAAAAAAAAATTAGCCAGGCATGGTGGCACATGCCTGTAGTCCCAGCTACTTGGGAGGCTAAGGCAGCAGGATTGCTTGAGCCCAGGAGTTTGAGGTTGCCGTGAGCTAGGCTGATGCCACGGCACTCACTCTAGCCTGGGCAATAAAGTGAGACTCTGTCTCAAAAAAAAAAAAAAAGAAGCAGTATAACTTAGTGTTTAAGGATATAGACTCTTTTGCCAGATATTTGAAGGAGACTCTAAAAAAAGAAAATAAAATTTAGACTCTGGAGCAGTATTTGCTGAGTTGATTCCTGCTTTGCCATTGGGTATCTGTGATCTTCAGCAAGTTCCTGACAGCTCTGTGCCTCTGCATATTAGTTTTTTTTTTGTTTGTTTTTTTTTTTTGAGACAGAGTCTCACTTTATTGCCCAGGCTAGAGTGAGTGCCGTGGCGTCAGCCTAGCTCACAGCAACCTCAAACTCCTGGGCTCAAGCAATCCTGCTGCCTCAGCCTCCCAAGTAGCTGGGACTACAGGCATGTGCCACCATGCCCGGCTAATTTTTTCTCTATATATTAGTTGGCCAATTAATTTCTTTCTATTTATAGTAGAGATGGGGTCTCGCTCTTGCTCAGGCTGGTCTCGAACTCCTGAGCTCAAATGATCCGCCCACCTCGGCCTCCCAGAGAGCTAGGATTACAGGCTTGAGCCACCGCGCCCGGCCTGCATATTAGTTTCTTATTGCTGCTGTAACAAATTACTACAAACTCAGTGGCTTAAAACAACACACATTTATTCTCTTTCAGCTTTGGAGGTCAGAAGTCTGAAATCTGTTTCACTATGCTAAAATCACCATGTCAACAGGGCCAGGCTCCTGTGGAGGCTCTAGAGGAGAATCTGTTTGCTTTACTTTTCTAGTGTCTAGAGGCCACCTGCATTCCTTGGCTGGTAGCCCCTTCTGCCTCCAAAGCCAGCAGCACAGCGTCTTCAAATCCATCTGACGATGACTTCTGTCATCACAGTTCCTTCCCTTGATTCTGACCCTTCTGCCTCCCTCTTTTTTTTTTTTTAAGAGATGGGGTCTCGCTCTGTTGCCCAGTCTGGCCTTGGACTCCTCGGCTCGAACAATCCTCCTGCCTCAGCCTCCTGAGTAGCTAGGAGTACAGGTGTGTGCCACCTCGCCTGACTTTTGCCTCCTTTTTTTAAGGACCCTTGTGATTACATTGGACCCATCCAGATAATTTAATCTCCCACCCTAAAAAATCCTTAATTTAATCATGTTTGTCAAGTCCCTTTTGCCATATAAGGTAATATTCATAGGTCCCAGAGGTTAGGGTGTGGACATCTTGGGGATGGGTGTCATTATTCTATCATACTCAGTGTCCTTCCTGTAGAACAGGAATATAGTAATAGTATAACACATACCTTGTAGAGTTAATAGAGCTAATTTAGAACAGTGCTTGGCATGCAGTTACTGTTTAATGAATGTTAACTACTGTCATTATCTTATTCTTTTTAATGGCTGCCTAGTTTTCCATGGTGTGTGTGCACCAGAGGAGTGTTGGATCAGAGCCCGTCATCTCAATCAATCTACCTTATTGTTGCCCTTACCTGCTAGCGAATTATTGGCCACTTTCTAGCTGTGTAACCTTGGGAAAGCTAGTTTAACCTCTTTCTTCCCGTTTTCTCTGCTACAAAATAGGGATAGCAAGGTACCAGCTCATAAGATTGTCATAAAGATTAAATGACATAATACATGTAAAGAGCTTAGAACGGTGCCTGGTGCATAGTATGTGTTCAGTAAATGTTAGCTATTATTGTTTTATTATGTACCAAATTTTTTTGTTTGTTTGTTTGTTTTTTGTTTTTTTTTTTTTGAGACAGGGTCTCATTCTAGCCCATACTAGAGTGCGGTGGTGTCATCACAGTTTACTGCAACCTCAAACTCGTGAGCTTAAGCCATCCTTCTGCCTCAGCCTCTGAGTAGCTGGGACCACAAGCGCATCCCACCACACCTGGCTAAATTTTGTAGAGATGGGGATCTTACTGTGTTGCTCACGTTGGTCTGGAATTCCTGGATTCAAGTGGTCCTCTGCCTCAGCCTCTCAAAGTGCTAGGATTACAGGTGTGAGCCACCATGCCTGGACTGTGTACCGGATTTATATAATTCTGCTGATGGACACTTGGGTGACAGTCATAGGTGGTAGAGATACAGTGGTTTCTGGAGTGTACATTTTAATGGAGTGGATAATAAACATATAAACAAGTAGCATAATTCCAGATAAAAGAGGAAGATGTAGATTAGGTGGCCATTGTGGACTTCTCTGAGGAGCTGACAATTGAGCTGAGACCTAAAGAATGGGTCATTTGAAAAGCTGGGAGAAGAAGCAACAGGAACCACTAATGCCAAGGTACTAAGGTGGGAGCAAGCATGATATTTTCTAAGAGCAAGGAAGGCTGGCATAGCTGTAGGCAAGTTACCAAGGGAAGAGAGTAGGAAGAGATGAGATGAGAGGGCATTCAGGACATTTGAGTCCTAGATAAGTTTCTCACATAGGGAATCATTGAAAAATTTTGAACAGGGGAGTAATATAATCTGGTTTACGTTTTAAAAGATCTCTCTGAGATGGGATAGTGGATTATAGGAAGCAAGCATGGAAGCAGGGAGAACTGGTTTATAGTCGCTGTAGTCTGTAGGTGAGAAATGATAGTGGCTCGTGCGAGGGCGGTGGTTGTGGAAATGGTGGGAAGTGGATGGACGATGCTGCTGTGAATATATTTGTGCCTAAATTTTGTGCCCACTTGGGTATTTCTGCAGGGTTGATTCCTAGAAGGGGACTTGCTGCATCAGAGTGTGAATGATAATAGCCGACATTCATTAAGTGCTGACTGTGTGCCAGGTGCTGTTTAAAGCACTTTCGTGTAATTGAGCTATAAATAAACTGTAGTCTCAGGGCCCCTAGCATAGTTAAGGATTAAAAACATAAACATGATATTCAGTGGTGATGGCAGTTGAATAAAAAAACTCCAGAGTCAGTAGAGCTATGTAGGAATGTAGGTCATGGAGAGGAGATTGGTTGTCAGACACATTTATATGTCACTGTTGCTGGAAGAGTTCAGGGGAGGGAGTGCTCACTTGAGTCTGCCATGAAGACAAAGGCCTTTTTGAGAAAATGACATTCGAGTTGGGTTTTTTTTTTTTTTTTGAGACAGAGTCTCACTCTGTTACCCAGGCTAGAGTGAGTGCCATGGCGTCAGCCTAGCTCATAGCAACCTCAAATTCCTGGGTTCAAGCGATCCTTTTGCCTCAGCCTCCCAAGTAGCTGGGACTACAGGCATGCGCCACCATGCTCGGCTGATTTTTTCTATATATATTAGTTGGCAATTAATTTCTTTCTATTTATAGTAGAGACAGGGTCTCGCTCAGGCTGGTTTTGAACTCCTGACCTCGAGCAATCCACCCGCCTCGGCCTCCCAGAGTGCTAGGATTACAGGCTTGAGCCACCACGCCTGGCCTCGAGTTGGGTTTTGAAGTCTGGGGGAAAGGCTTGCCCAGACATAGAGAGGAAGAGATGGTGCATTTCAGGAGAGTGAAATGTTGTGATTTGAAGTTCTCAAGGTGGGAAACTGGAGACATGTTTGGGAGTGAGGAATGTTATCTGGTACTAGTGGGAGCTAAGGCTGGTAAAGTAGAATAGAGCCAATACTGATTTATTTTTTTGTCAGGTTTTTTTTTTTTTTTTGAATTAGAATCATACCTGTTTCTGAGCCCTTTTATAATTAAGGCAATGGAGATTGAGGAGAAGTTCAGTAAGTTCAAGTAACATTTATTGAACACGTTATATGCCAAGTATTATGCTGGGTGCTGTTGCACGTACATTTTACTAGGTTGTCGAGGGGATTAAGAGTAGTATCCCCATTTTACAGATGGATAAAGTTTAGAAAGATCCTGTAGTCTTCTAGGGCACCCAGTTGGGAAGCAGCGGAGCCAGAATTCAAACCCAAGTCTTCACACTTAGAAGGAACTAGTAGTGATTGGCAATGCTCATTGCTGACGGAACATCAAGAACAGAGCCTGAGAAAGTTAGAGGGTTTGGAGAGTAGGAGGCCATTGGTAATGTGTTTTTTGTTTTTTGTTTTTTTTTTTTGAGACAGAGTCTCGCTTTATTGCCCAGGCTAGAGTGAGTGCTGTGGCATCAGCCTAGCTCACAGCAACCTCAAACTCCTGGGCTCAAGCAATCCTACTGCCTCAGCCTCCCAAGTAGCTGGGACTACAGGCATGCGCCACCATGCCCAGCTGGTTTTTTCTCTATATATTAGTTGGCCAATTAATTTCTTTCTATTTATAGTAGAGACGGGGTCTCACTCTTGCTCAGGCTGATTTTGAACTCCTGACCTTGAGGAATCCGCCTGCCTCGGCCTCCTAGAGTGCTAGGATTACAGGCATGAGCCATTGCACCCGGCCTATAGGATTTTATTTTATCTGTCATCATTATTAAAGGTTCCTGGTCTAATTACATGCAAGTGCTGTGCCCATAATAGAATCATTTTTGGAAAAGAGTTTCTGCATGTTCTCCATAATACTGATATTTGGAGAGAATCTATTACATAAATTAATAACAAACTCATCGGCCAGCAGAAGTTGAATTTATGTGAGACTATTCTTAGTTCTTACTAATCCTTTTCAATGTGAATAATCATACATTTGCTGCAGAAATATTAATGAGTTTGTTTACAGGATGCTGCCCAACATTCTGATGGGTTGTTTCATGATATAAGACCTAAAGTCTATATCTCCTTTCTGAAATCTAAAAAATTATAATTCTGAAACACGTCTGTCTAGTTCAAGAGATTTTGGATAAGATATAGTAGACCTATCCTTCCTCCTGCTGAGTTAAATCTTGGGATGACCCAACCTCTGCCTTTTTTAATTTTAATTTTATTTTTTAAAATTTTTATTTTTTGAGATAGAGTCTCGCTCTGTTTCCTGGGCTAGAGTGCCATGGCGTCAGCCTAGCTCACAGCAACCTCAAACTCCTGGGCTCAAGGAATCCTCCTGTCTTAGCCTCCCAAGTAGCTGGGACTACAGGCACATGCCACCACACTGGGGTCTCACTCTTGCTCAGGCTGGTCTCGAACTCCTGAGCTCACGCAGTCCTCCTGCTTTGGCCTCCCAGAGTGTTAGGATTACAGGTGTGAGCCACTGTGCCCCCTCAACCTTTTTTTTTTTTTTTTTTGAGACAGAGTCTCACTTTATTCCCCAGGCTAGAGTGAGTGCCGTGGCGTCAGCCTCGCTCACAGCAACCTCAAACTCCTGGGCTCAAGCAATCCTGCTGCCTCAGCCTCCCAAGTAGCTGGGACTACAGGCATGCGCCACCATGCCCGGCTAATTTTTTTTTTTCTATATATATTTTAGTTGGCCAATTAATTTCTTTCTATTTATAGTAGAGATGGGGTCTC
>VSMD01033059.1:0-84797 GCA_008750895.1 Mirza zaza
TCGCTCCAAGTGCTGCGCCCGCCCGGCGCGGGTCTGGAGGCTGCTCCGACCACACTGCTGCCTCAATCCGACGCGGCCCGGCTAATGTAGGCGCCGCGGCCCCCACCCCCACCCCTCCTGACACCCCCGGGAGATGTTTACAGTAATGAATTCGCGGGATCGCCTCCGCTGCTCCCGCGCTCCTCCTCTCCCTCCGTCCCTCGCGCACTGGCGCGCTCCCCTCCTCGAGCCCTCTTTCTCTGCCTCCCTCCCGGAGTCCCTCCCACTTTTCTCGTTTAAAGAATGCTTGGGAGGCGCGGCTGCTACCCAAAGCTTTCCAAGAGGCAAAGTCAGACTGGGCTTTTAACCCTGTCCTCTCTGAAGACAATTGCAGAGCGCAGGGACTGACACCGCGGATGCCACCCTGACCCTCCCTGCACGCCTTTTCTCCCTCTCTATACCCTGCATATGTCCTCCCTTACCTCCAGCTTTTGGGATAATGCCACCCGCTGCACCCAGAGAGGCGATTTCCTCATGTCTGCCTAATGCACTTCCAAGGCTGGAGGATCTTTTACTGAGACGCTGAGAAATGATCGAAACGTGAGATTAAAGGGTAAAAATATAGCAAGCCTCTCAACCAAAATGGCGTTATTTCAAGTTCAGGCAACCTTGGTGATGTGCCCCCCACGCCCCACCCCATCACCAGTTCCCTCATCCTGGACCTTCTTAAATAACTTTAACTGGGGAAATTCTCCAAAGTTTATTATGATTATTTTAAGCACCCCCATTTTCTCCCTTCACCCCGGCTGCTGCTGGAAAGAGCGTCGTTTAATTTCCCCATCGACTGCGGTAGACAACCAGAGATCCAGCCTCAAAGATTAAGGAAACGGGCTTGACTTAGCTAAAGAAGCCTAATATGTATACGGGCAACGTTTCCACTTCGCAATGTCTTTGCAAAGGTTAAAGAGTAATGTAAGAAAACCAGGTGCACGTCCCTTTATGGGGGTTGGGGGGAGGTTCGGGTTTTCTCATTTCTTTTCATTGCTGCTCCTTCTGCCTCCAGTAAGTTGCTGTCATGTTTTAACAAGTCCGGAGAGAGGCTGAATCTGAACAGAAGAGGGAGAACGAGCCCGCGCCAAGCGCTGGGCTTCTCTGACACGCGCAGTCGCTAGGGCCCACGAGCTGCAACCAGCGTGTTTAAAACTTGCCCGGGACCAACTTCCTAGGGATCCCCTCAGTTCCTGGGGCAGAAGAGTCGGGCTGGGGCGGTGCCGGAGACCCGCTTAAGATGATTTCCGGACGCGCCCCAGGCGCGACCGCACTCCACGTCCTCAGTTCAAAACCTGAGTCACTTGGCATCACTTCCCCGATTGTTTTTATTTCCTTCGCATCCCTGTTGTGTCTACAGCCTGCAGGTATTTGAGCGCCTAAGACGCTCAAATGTTAAGACGACTTGGAGAAACGCCCGATGTGCCTCCCATGCCACGCACGGATCCACCCAGACGCACGCCCTCGCGGAGACGCACGATGGCACACGCGCTCACACGCGCGTGCGCTCACACACATGCACATACACACACGCACACACCCCACACGAATAGCCGGTTCGTGCGCACGGGTCACTGTTCTTGTTGCATTATGCAAAGGGGGCTAGGAAAACGCATTGACTTGGATACGCATAACCTATCTTCTCTCCAAACACAGCGTGTGACTAATAAATATCTGGGAGGGTGGGGAGCGAGGCTGGGGGCGCTAATCAGAGGGGGACAGACAGTAAGTGCCATCTTGCTGGGAGGTTCCAGGAGCAAAGAGCCAACGACGACTGTGGCGCTTGCTTCAGCCTCAACCTGCAACTGCCGCTGGCCGGACGCCCCTAAGCTCCAGGGATTTCTCAGGCGTCAGGTGTGAGTCCAGCCTGCCCCAGTCACCCTTTTCCCCTAAGGCTTCCTTTCCCTGGTTAATGCCCTCACAGCAACTCCGCAACCTTGATCTTGAGCCTGATTACAAATGAGAAGTGACCGCGCCCGCGCAGAAATCGAGGAGGCGAGCCCCATGCTGGTCAGCGCGGCGGAGGGATCTTTCCAGGACGTCTCAAGCCCCCGCTGAGACTGGGTGGCAGCTGGCGAGGCCCTGCTCCAGTCACCCTGGCCGTCTCCTTGCCATGCATTCAGTGCCTGGGGGAGTTAAACGCTCCCTCCCTGCGTCCCACGTACTCGGCTCAGGGAAGCAATCCCGGTTCATCCTTCTATGATCCTAGCGCCTTCGCCACCCCCGCAGGCGCGCCAGGAAGGCGCGATGGCCTCAGTTCAGTGCCCGCCAGCTCCAGGAGGACTAGCGGGGCTGGAAAGGGGCTTGGTTTTGAAAAAAGCACCCCCTCCTCCCAAGGAAAACCAATTATCACCCACTGCATCTGCTTAGCCGCTAACCGATTCGGATTGCGGGCAGGGAACCGGCTGGTGCCTTTAAATGCAACCTTGATAAGAACTCTGGTGACATTAACAGCAGATGGGGCGAGGGGTTTGTTACTGGTGGAAGTTGAGATTCATTCTAGGGAAGTGAGAAACTGGACTCCGGCAAGGTTGGGGGCTCTGGAACCCCCAATTTAGGATCCATGCTTGTAGCAGGCAAGCAAATTTGCGTTTCGACCCCGAGCTCAGTCACAAAACTCCTTAGAGCAGACGGATTTGACCTGCAGACACAAGTCCCTAAAGTCAGGGGAGAGCTAAGCTGCCTATTTGCTCTCCGTGCGAAAGACAAAGCTTAGAACACCCCACCCTGGTGACCACCCAACGCTGGTTCAAAAAAGGAAAAAAAAGAAAAATCCCCCCCCCCAAAAAAAAGCGTGGTGCCCGCGCAACGGCAGCTCCGGCGGTTACTGGAAACTTCACCTGGCACAGCAGCCCCTTTACCTGGAGGCCGCGTCTTCCTGGCAATGGGCTCATCCAAATCCGACAGGGTCAGGGAGGTGGAAAGGGAAGAAGCTGACGCGGCAGCAGCGGGGCTCCCGGGGCATGGTATTGTTTTAGGGGTCGCCGTCGAGGTCCTTCCTGCCCATCGTTGAGAACTGCCGCCCTGCTCCCCGGGGCTCGGTGAGACACAGCGGCGGGCGCGGAGGTGCCGCCTCGCCGCGAGACACCTGGGACGGAGGACCAGAGGCACACCTCGGCGGGCGCGGCGCGGCGCCTGGGCGCGGATGTGAACTCCGAGCACCGGTTCCCCCGCGGTCACAATGGAGGATACCAAACTCGCAAGTGAAGGCGACAGGTTTCGAACGTACAACTAACTACGAGGTACCCAGCCTAAGAGAGTAAGCCGCTTTTCCCATCCCCCTCCCCGCCCTCCTCCTCCCGGGGAGGGAACTAACTTAACCCTGTGTGCGCCCTACACTCCCTGGAGAAGCTGGAACCGACTAGGAAACCGCAGGCGGCGGCCGCCGGGACGCGAGCTTCGTTCACGTGCGTTCCCAGTGGGTGTGCTGCTGTCTAGGGGCACTCGCGTGGCAAGACGCCAGTGGCCGGCTTCCAGCGCCAGACTCGGGGATGGGCGGGAGCCCTAGCGTTTCATCCGGACCAGACGCAGCCCTCGGAATCTATTTTTTGCCTTCAGTTACCGGATTTATTGAAGTTGCCAGCGAAGTTGGCTTTTTATTCCTCTCCTGCTCTGCCCTCCGCCCCACGTATTATTTCCTTTCCGAGCTGCGCTTTGAAGATTTGGAACTCGTCGCTCCTTCTAGCTAGTTTTTTTTTTTTTTTTAACTGTGTTGCGTGTGCGAAACAAATTGTGGCGGTCACCCACCCACCCAGGATAAATGTAAATGAAACCACAAGAAAAGCTGCCTCCCACCCACCCATCAAGTGCCCCCGAGTACACGCTTAATGACACAGATTCAAATAATTAAGCCTAAGACACCACACCGGAAGATGGTTGAGGGGAGAGGAGGGAGTTTGATGTGTGAGTTGGAAATGGAGAGAGATTGAGAAAGACAGAGAGAAAGAGAGAGAGAGAATGCGCGCCAACCTTAGAATGGAATAAACGGGAAAAGCAAACAAGAATGACAATGCAAAAAAAAAAAAAAAAAATCCAAGTCCCAACACTGAAAGCAGCAGGTCAGCTTTAAGTGCCTACATTTTGATCCGCGATATTTTCCCATCTCCTTTGGAAGCGGTTTAATAGAGAATACAGGAGCTTGGCTGCCCAAATGCTTTGCATTTTGTAAACGGCTTTGACTAAGTGCTGTGGACTCCCACGAAGTTGACTGGAGTTGGAGGCGAGTCATCTCCTGAACGCTGGGAGGAAGCTTGGACAAGAGAACGCTGTCAGCAGAGCGTCTCTGCTGTCACCGTCACACCCAAATGAGCCAGGACGTCGCTCAGAGCGCAAACTCAGATCCTCGCGTGGACGTCTTCAACCGATTCCCTCTTCCTTCGACTCCATTCCGGACTAAAAAAGAAAGAAAGAAATACTGAGCCGTTATAAAGCATTCAGAGGCTAGCACGTGGATCTCGCTGAAACTGAGTTATTTTAAAAAAAAGAGAGAGAGAGAGAAAGTGTTTTTCCACCAGATAGTCGTTCTAATTTCTCTTTGCAGCATACCCAAGCCAATGGGACTCAGTAATAGCCATTTCAAATGCCTCCCTGAGCTCTGCCAGCCACAGAGGCAGTGGGGACGCTGCTTCCAGCCTTCCCAGTGCAGGACTCCGTTGTAAATCCTTCCGGATTGCCAAGGTGGCAGCAAAGCATAGGGATAGCTCCTCAGGCTCCAGAATCAACGAGGAAGATCACATCTTAGGACAAATACTCATCTACCTGCTTTTAAACATCCGTTTTCGTATGTAAGTGTATATAAGTATCTGCAGGAGGCTCTTCCTGTGAAACCTTGATCTGAAACAGCAGCATAATTATTTCATCTTTAAGAACACATTATTTGAAAAGGTAAAACGAAACCCTGTAGAGGTTTTACTTTCTGATTTATGCTGCTAGAGAAGGAGTGAGATTGAAAATGGGGGAAGGGTGTTTGCAGAGGTACAGAATTCATATGTTAAATTATTGCTGTTTCTAAACTGTACGTATGTGCTCCCTATCAAGGGCTACTGGGCCAGTTATTGTAATCAGGACAAGAAAAATTAAATAGGGGAAAATATCCCACCAAATGTGTGAGCAGAATCTTTGTGACAAATTTCTGATCCACATGACCTGTGAATCAGCTTTAAAAATGTAGGATGGTGAAGCCAGAGCTAGCAAAAGAATAGGAAATGCGGTTCAGGGGCTCCAAAGAGCAATAATTCTGCACATTTACAAAACTGTGGAAATGAGGTTACTTTATTTTTATCAAGAAACTCACTAATACATAAGGGTAGAGAAGTGGGCCAAAGAGAAACAAAAAGCAAATTTGTGAGCTCCAAAAAACAGAAGTTCAGCTCATTCATTATTCTTAAGACTTCACTCTTCCGTAGAGTTTTCATTTCAATTGAAATTTGACTGTTATCTCAAATTATTTAGCCACCTCCCCATGTTTCTTATTCCCCATCCAGACATACACACACACACATATATATATATGTACATTGGCCTGTCTTTCTAGTACTTGGTGAAAGTAAAAATAACACAGTATCTGGATCATAAGATCATGATTTAAGCTCAAAGCACTGACAATTTTGATCTTGGGTAAGTTCATCTCTGAGTCACTGCTTCTTCATTTGTAAAATGGACATTCAAACAAAAAAAAATTCCTGTTCTACCAGCCTTCTGACATTGTCCCATCATGAGTCAGCATATGTGAAAGTGCTTTAGAAATTTGACTTGTTATTGTTAATGATAGTAGCATTACATCACAGGGTCTCAGCCTTCAAAACCCAGGCAAATTATATCAATGTAAACATTGTCAGTTTCCCCTACCACTACCATCTTCCATTGCCTTGGAACATTTATCAAAACTAAGAAACCAATATTGCTACATTGCTGTTAACTAAACTCCAGACTTCATTCATATTTCATCAGTTTTTCCATCAATATTCTCTTCTTGTTTTAGGATCCCATCTTGGATATCACACTGCCTTTAATCAATAGATAACCTATGCTCCGTCTTTCCTTATTTTTTATGACCCTGAGAGCTTTGGGAACTAATGCTCAGATATTTTGTAAAATGTCTTATCAGTTTGGGTTTGTCTGATGCTTTCTTAGAATTAGACTCTAGTTACTAGTCTTAAGAAAAAATACCATAGGAAGAATGCCTTACTGGTCACATCACTATGTCAGGTGGAACATGGTACCAGCATGATGTCATTGACAACATTAATACTCCCCAAGATATTTTGTACCAGGTTTCTCTACTCTACAATTGTATGCCCTTTCCATTCTTTGTTCTTTGAAAGTGAGTCCCTAAGTCCAGCCCAGCCTCATGAATTTAGGATTTTAAAATGATCAAATTAAGCATTCAGTGTGACTTGTAAACATTCCAAATGTCAATTTCGCTCAGAAATAATCTCTTAAAAAATTCCTCCTACATAGAATTTAGGAAAGGCCTCCTATATTTCCTCAAGAACGGGCCCAGCAATCTCCTCTGGCTACATGTTTTGAAGCCATTTTCAACTCATTTGTGTATTACAAACCCACTCATTTCTCAAATCTTGATTTTTTTTTAAAACTCCCCCTTCTTTACCAATCCCATTGCTACATCTCTGTGTGGTCCCAAACTTCAATTTTCCTATGAAAAGATGACATCCATGACCTTCTTACCCCTTCTCCCTTTCATATTTTTTGACCAATGTGATGCTCCTTTCATTTGCCCTTAAGGTGATATTAGCTACGTACATTTGCATCTCTTGACTAGATCTTACTGTCTCAAAAAATTAAGTTGCTTTCACTTTTGTATTTGCCCAGTGTCCGATACAGTGCTTTTCACCTCGTTGATGCTCAAAACATGCTTGTTGACTTAACAAATAAGCTCCTCTGGTGGGTAGAGAGAAATGTATCCTTTCTATAAGATGAGGACCATGCCTAGTATACTATGGAGAGGTGGCATTTCTTTTCTGTCATGAATATAAAATATTCCTAATCTATGACATCCCTTTCATGAGGCGTGGCTTGGATACATGAATCTGTGGCATTGAAATGCAGGCTCTTCTGATTTTGAAACACCACACTAGAGTATGTGGTTCATCCTTTGATCCAACAAACATCATAGAAAATATAAAACATATAGCAGGCCCTTGGTGAATAGAGTCAGTCTCTATTCTGTCAAAACTCACAGTCTAGCGGATACACACAGACAAATAATTATGTACTCATTAGGGAAATACAATAACTTAGGTATGTGCAAAATACTTTAGTTCCCTGAAACAGAATCTAGAGAGATGTCTTCATTCAAGTGATGATGAGGCTCTTTTGACAATGTACTGATATTATAGGGGACTTCGCAGCATTATTTTATATCCAGCCTTCTGCATGCAGCAGTCCCAGCTACTAAATAGAGTCCCCTGTCTCATGAAAAGCCCTTTGGGGCCAAGAATTGGAAAATCAGTGTGGAAGTAATTGCTTGAATATCCATTTCCCCAAGCCTCGGTTTCTTTGCCTTTCTGTGCAGGTTACAAGATGATTATGCGTGAACAAAAACAGAAGGTACATACTGACAGGAAACAAAAGCACGTTAAACCATGGAGATTTCCTCTTACATAAACCTGCCATTTGTTAAGCAGTTGCTCTCTGTTTTGAAGGGAAGCTGGCATAAACTTGATACAAACATTCTCCAACTGTGCTGGGAGGAATAAGTAAAGGAAACGCCTTTTTTAAAAGAGTGTAAAAAGAGGTAAAATATCTACCCAGGGACTTATACAAATCTAGATGCTACCATTGTAGAAAATGTTACTGAGCCTACCTATATCTAACTATAGTTCTGAGGAGGAGGAAAGTGACTTTTTAATCTAAGAAAACACAATTAAATGTGCATATAAGATTCTGAATTAAAACTGATACGTATTTTCTCCCACTATGTATCAACATATTAGAAAAATGAAATTACATTCTTTAGAGGGGCAGAAACAGTTTTCAAGACTGACCTTTATTATGAGAATGAATGTCTTCACTCAAGCTTCGTGTGATTACAAAGAGCTCTGAGCTTGGAAGATCTTACCTCAAGTCTCCATTACTTTAACAGGAAAATCACTTAACTGCCCTGAGCTTACAGTCTCTCTTCTATCAAATTTGAAAAGTAAAACCAAGGCTATCTTCCAGGGAAGATATGTGAAGATCAAGTGAGGTGAGGTATTTCAAAGCTCAAAATAAGGATACACTGCCATTATATATGTAATTATTGTGTTTTGCAGAACACATTTTAACGTGAGATATATACTTTACTCTGTATAACCTTGGCCACTCCATGGAGTTTTAGTAGTGTTGCTACTGCCTGCTTTGCTGGTGAACTTGCTCCATATAACCTCTGAGAGCTTCAAAAGTACAGGGCTGCTTAATGACTCCATACAATTCCTCCAAGTAGCACCTTTTGCTACCAAGTTTTTACCTACCAAGAAATAAACTGCCTCAGCCCACAGAATTCTGAGCTTACCTTTTCACTACAGTATTAAAGAATTCGTATAAATTGCTTGGCCAATTTTCTTTCACACTTCCTTTCTTTAGCTAATAGAGGTAACTGTTAGGTCTTTCAAGTGGTTCTTTTATTTTGCTTTTTAATTTTATTCTTGAATTATTTTAGTTCTTGAGTTTTCTGGATTTAGTCATCTCATTTGCTTACTCAGTTGGAACAACTTGGATTTCATGTTTCCTCTTTCTCCACATGAAACATTTTTGAAAAGTAAAATTAACACTAAAACTTGAGAGTAAATTTAAAGAAATAGTTCCTCCCAGATAGTGTCTCTTTTTGTGTCTCTGTCTAATGGAAGCGTTTCAAAGTTTCCATTAGTAATAATGTTTTGTAAACAAGTTAGAAAATCACTTACCGTGAATATGAGTGAGTTTATTAGTATTAAGTTTTTGCTCTTTATTAATAGTACAGAGGCAGGGGTTAAATTCTCCATCCTAAATGCTAAAGAGCTAGTCTGGATCACCAGCCTGTTTTGTAGGCTGACAAAGGCCTAAGGGCTCTTTTCTCTGAAGAAGTCATTAAGAGCTTGATTTTGAAAATCCTTCCTATTTTCCTTAGTGTTTTGAAGGGATGCCTAGTTAATCCCAAACACAATACCAAACCACAGACAGGTCAGGATTGCTCTGGTTTTGAATTATTTTTTTCTTTCTGGGGATTTTGCAGCATTTTCACATTTACATAGTGGGGTTTCTCCTGCATTTTCGTGTAATACTCTGTAAATACATAGTATAGTATTAGATTATTTTTAAGTGCAGCAGATACAAGAACATATATTATAGGTCAGAGCTGATAGAAAGTCAAGCAGTTGACATTAACATGGCTCCCTTTGTAGAACCTTTACCCTAAAGCATTCCTAAATGAATTATTTTATCTGAGCGGTCTCTCCCCGCAATGCCCACCATGACATACTAATGAAGAATTAAGTGTAAGCTACGTATCCAAGGTCACAGAATCAGAAATACAGACGGTAATGAACGCCAGCTCTCCAAAAGCCTGTCCAGAGCTTAGCCCATTGCCCTGCTATACATGCTACTCTCTCATCAGCAGAAAATTTGTTCTTGTCGCTATGGATAAAACCAAAGGTGCTTTCAAGACTTTCTAAATATCTCTGAATTAAAAGCCAAATTCTCATAAAGACATCCTGTCTTCTTTATATGGCTATCTTAAGCAGGTGGCTTTAAAAGTTATAAAAGTAAGCCTATGAAAACTTAGGAGTCCTCTACTTCATTAGAGAAATGCATATCAAAACCACAATGAGAAACCACTTCATACCTAGTAGAATGACTAAAATAACAAGACAATAATAGCAAGAGTTAGCAAGGAAGTAGAGAAATTGAAAGCCTCAAACATTACTGATAGGAATTTAAAATAGTGAAGCCACTTTGGAAAAGAGTTTGACATAATGGTTTCTTAAAACGTTGAACATAAATTTATGATATGATCCAGCAATTTCACTCTTAGGAGTCTATTCAGGAGAAATGAAAAAAATGTCCACATAAATACTTTCACACAAATGTTCTTAGCATTATTCATAATAGTAAAAAATTGAAAATAACCTAATTCATCAACTGGTGAATGGATATACAGAATATGGCATATCCATGGAATGGAAAACTATTTGGCAATGAAAAGGAACAATTTATGGATATATGCCACGACATGGAAGAACCTCAGAAACACATTCAGGGAGAAAAGCAGTACACAAAAGACCACATTGATGATTTAATTTATAGAAATATACAGAAAAGGCAAAGCTATGGAGGCAGAGAGCAGATTACTGGTTTCCAGGGGAGCGAGTCTAGAGGAGGGAAGAGAGAATAGGGATTAACAGTACATGCGCATGAAGAATCCTAGTGCCATGATGAAAATGTCCTAAAATAGATTCGTGATGATGGATGCATAACTTGGAACATTTACTTTAAAAACTACTGAGCTGTACACGCAAAAAGAATGAATTATATGATATACAAAATATATCTAAATACCATTTGTTTTATAAAAGCTAAGAAAGAAGATGTCAACACCTACAAATATTTAATCTTGGTAAAATTATTTTTCAATCCTCTTACATCACCCATAAATAGGACTTGAATTATCTTAAGAGTGGTAAATAAAGGATATGGTGAGTGTTAGAAATAGTAAACTAATACACAAGTTTAAACAATTTCTCCTGTGGTTCCCTAGTTCTTTAAAATACCAAGTGATTTTCAATCCGATTAAATCCATCTATATGATCTGTAGAATTCAGAAGTAAAATAAACACAATACAAAGTAACGTGTCCTTTCCACCCTATTCTCTTTTTAAAAAAAAGGTAACATTTTTAAAAGGCTTGTGAATCACCAAGGGAAAACAAATTTTATGTGTTTGTGTTGAGTTCTCTGCTCACCAGTATCCTCCGCCAAAAGATTCTTCCATTTTCATAATCCTTTGTCCGTTTGTTTACTATAGCTCAAGGTAACATGATTATTTATTAATCAAAATCTATCTCTAATAATTATGAAATAGTTTAATATGTTCACAAAACAGATTAATTCTTTCAGATATTCATCAATCAAATATTTTATTTTTGACTCTCTCCAGTTAGGGCAATATAAATAACATTTTGTGAGGATGTCAAAAAATTTTTTTTTTTTGGCAAAAAAAGAAAGAATAAGACAGATTGGTTAAGAAGAAAGTCAGACATGGTATCAATTGCCAAAGGGGGGAAAAAATAAAGACAACATCTTGTCCATCAAGGGGCACAGATCAAGGCATTCTTTTCTTAAATGATGACAGCCCCAGAGCTGTGAGCAAGAAGAAAATAAATAAGCAAAACCACCAAAGGTGTTTCTCCATGGTTTCCACTGTAATGTCTGGAACAGATAAACATGTCATTTTACTAGGAGGATTACCTGAAAAAAAATTAACTGAAACAGAAAAAGAGAAAAAAAGAAAATTGAATAGGGGCACACCATGTCTATTACATTTTGGATAAATTACCACCATGCTTTCCCGGATGCTGCTGATGAAAATGCCCAGGAAGAACAATCTACATCTCCTTTAATGATATAAAAGATTCCAAAGCACAGACTGATGATCCTCACATGAGGCCCTTCAGGACAACTGGCATAGTTGTTCTCAGGTGGAAATGGACCCAGGTTAGTATTCTGTCTTCATTTTTCTCAAACAGAAGTTCTCCCACTAGATGTGGTAAAATCGAGTTGGTACGCTCTTTAATGGCCTTTTTACAGCCAGCAAGATCTTGTTTGTCAGGCCTCAGGAAACTGCTGATAGAAGGAAAGAGGTTAGAATTGTGACTGGATCTAGTGAACCTGTTAGTCATCCATCACCCATTCACAACAGGATCCCAGCTGGAGGAGAGATGAGCGTGAGCACATTTAATGGGGTGTGTGCTTTGAATGGACAGAAAAACACAATTCTGAAGGTTCGAGATCCACTTCTTGAACTGACACAATGAAAAAATATTTTATTGTGGCTATAAATCACATCTTTTAAAATTTTTTACGTTACTCTCAGGGTTTAGGAAAAGATTAGAAACTTGATTTGAAGATACTGAGAAAATTTGCTAATTGGCTGGGTTCTTTGGCTAATGTCTTATAGGATGTGTTTAAGTATAATAGCATATTGCAGTCTATTTGGAATAGAATCAGGCTGAGTTCTGGTATCAAATATGTTTTGCACTAGCTGGGCATTTAGGAAAGTCACTTAATTTCTTTATGCCACAGATGTTTCATCTGTCACAGGGGTTCCTTTCTGGCAAACTTGCCTTATATCATTTTGTAAGCATAGGATAAAATGATAAATGTGAAAGTATCTAAAGGAAAAGCATTTCCCAAAGCAAAGGTGTCATTCTTATTAAAAAATGAGAATGTCTCCTCTTTAACCCTTTCGTTTACTCGAGGATGAAAGTCAAGATAACTCCTCTAGGAAATGATTAGGTTCTGGTTTACATTTCTTATGTTATGGGGGTGATAAAGGCTGATCTTTAGACATGACAAGTACAAAGTCTTATGCCTGGGCTAGAGTTTGAAGAGCCTCATTAATCATGCTCCATTGTGTTATAGGTTCTGTAAACATTGCAAAAGCATAAAGTACAGCTTTTCTCTTAGTGACATCTTTCCAACCTAACTCCAGGAAGCCTTTGAGATTTCTTTGAATGACTGGATTTCGTTTCAGTCATTAGTTAACCCTGCCTAGCGGGTGAGTATGAATCCCACAAGGCAGAAGTAAGGGGATATGTATTCAAACAGTTAAAAACGTGGTTTGTCCCCATCACATAACCATTAAGAACAGTAGGGGGCCTTTCCTTTCCCTGGATAAGTCAAGTCATTTATGCGAATCACATAATATTCCACATCTCTTTGCCTTTGGAAACTAAAACTGTAAAGCTATAGTTAGAAAAAGAATGCTGACAGTCCTTCCTGTGGATATTTTGGGCGAGATTAAAAGGCAAGTGTTATTTCTGACCGATTCATAAATTCTGTTGGCAAAGCCTTTTATGTAGGAAGGGGCTATTTTGACACAACCAAGAAGCCAGGCCACCTTCGGGACTATGGGTAAAAGTACATTTGGTATTCACTAGGGCTAAGCTATGTAAGATTCCTCTTTATATTTTGGTTACACTTAGCCTCCAAAGCCTCCAAAATTCTCTCATTTGTAAATATTTCATTATCTATTTACTAATATTGTATTAATATCTTCCTTGCTGGAAATGTTTTAAAGTCCATTAGTTGAAATGTAGTTTTGCTCCTTAGTTATATTAATAATAACAAAGTCCCAACAGAATTAATGCTAACAAGACCACTTAAATAACTGTGTAGGTGAAGTTCAAATAGAACATATAAATGTATATTTTAATATTATTAATTTTATAAGTTAGGGGCCAGGCATAGTGGCTCATGCCTATAATTTCAGCAATTTGGGAGGCTGAGGCAGGAAGATCGCTTGAGGCCAGGAGTTTGAGACTAGCCTGAGAAACTTTGCAAGACCCCATCTCTACAAAAATTTTTAAAAATTAGCCAGATGTGGTGGTGCATGCATGTAGCCCCAGCTACTTGGGAGGCTGAGGCAGGAGGATCACTTGAGCCCAGGAGTTAGAAGTTGGAATGAGCTGTGATAGCACTGTACTCCAGCATGGGTGACAAAGCAAGATCCTGTCTCTTCAAAATAAATAAATGAACAAAATTTTACAATGTATTTGAAGAAGTACACATTAAAGCCCAATTTCCAAGTTGTTTTGGGAGGTCTAGACACACTAAATTGAGTATAAATAATTTCCTGGCTGCTTTTTCTGTCTTTGACCACTTCCATTTCACTCCAGGTAAACTCATGACTAAGGTGGTTAGAGACTGGTCTAATAAGGTAAATGTTGGAGTTAATGTAATAGGCAAACTATCTTCCTTCCATTTCAATAATGTAGAAAATCTCATGTATTTCACTGTATGACATTTATATATGTTGAAAAACATATAGCTGGCTGCGAGACAACCCATAACCACCTATTAATAAACAGGTCATGATATAGCTATAAGACATAATGATGTAATAACTAGACATATTTACTGGATTGTGATAAACAAGGACCAGGAAACAGTTCTGCACCCATATTTTCTGTTGCTCAGTCCTTTATGATAAGCATGTTGAGATTTCCCAAACTGTGTTACCTTGTTCTTAATGATTCTAACTTATTCATTACAATTATTTAGATATGCATTTTATTAATTATTATTACTAATAATAATTACTTAGCTTGAATCTCACTATTTTGAAATATGTGAAAAGTGCTAGTTGGCATGAAGTGATAAAACTTCTAGAAGGTAGAAGAAGAAGAGATAAATCTGATAAATCTGAAGAAGGTTGCTGTTACAGGCATAGGAAATACAGGCTTTATTTTCCATAAACACATGTTACTGATTGTGACCCATTGCTGTTGCTATTCAACTCTGCCATAGACAATATATAAACAAATGAGTGTGGGGGTGTTCCAATAAAATATTATTTGCAAAACAACGTGGCTGATTGGAATTAGCCCAGAGTTCATAGTTTGCAAAACATAGAAAGCTGGTGATAAGGTAAAATTGCAAGGGTTTGGTCACTGGGTAAAAATAAGGGAGAGAGAGAAATCAAGTCTCTAGCTCAGTCACTATGTAGCAGATAATTCCTAATGAATAATCCTAAGGCATAGATGTTAATATACCATGTTGAATATTATAGAAAAAGGCAATGACATACAAAAAAAGTGATTCTAATTTGAAGAATATCTTGAAATGGCTCTACAAAAACCACTAAATTAGATTAAGCACTGTAGAATCGGAGTACAAGCTAGCCATTCTGCCATTTAAAAAATTACGCCATAACTTTACACCTGTATAATGGATAATCATTTTTTTAGCATAGTAGTTAGACAGCATTTGTTTGAACACCACTGAGTTCTAAAAATAAAAGGGTGCTAGATGCAGGCAAAGTATTACCACGCAGTAACATGTAATATTTTGAAATGCTTAACAAAGAGTCACACATAAGCTGCAGAGAGAGGGAAGGAAATATGGAAACATTTAAAGAAAGGATGTGACTCACAGGAAGAGAGCCAACCCGAAAATTCAGAGAAACAGAGGGAGGATACCAAGGAGAAAATCCAGAGTGAAATGAAATAGTGGTTTGGGGAGCAGATGGTGCAATATCTCATTCTTAAGAGATAAGATGAGTGAAGAATCTGCCTTTTCTCCTTAAAAAGCTACATACCTTATATTTCCTATCTCATTTCTTTCCTTTTAGGAGTGGTTTTACCTGTAATTTATCTTTATCCAAGACTGGAATTTTACCAGTTTCCCAGATAATATCACTGCTGTCACCTGAACCATCTGGTATTTTCATGCCATTTTTTTCTCATTCTCTCCATCTCCATTTTTGCTTCCATTCTTCATATTCTACGTGGAGATGAACACAGAGTCAGTGAGTTTGTGCCATAATGTGCCAAGTGTGATGTTAAAATATTTTGGCAACTCCTAATTACTGGGTTCTGCCAGACATTTGGGAGATATTATATGCTACAAGTAAAGGAAATCCTTTTGCCCCTCCTTTTTGGCACGCTTCTCTCTTGGGTCATCACAGTGAGCCCATCAGTGGGAGAAGATGTAGTTTTTAAATTCTTGGCAAACAGAACTTGGAACTTCAAACTTTCATTGGTTTTAGCAGCCAAAATCCAGAGATCCTGCCCATACCCCATACCCTCTGCCACTCTACCAATCCCTGTTCTCTGAAAACTTAGTGTCATTATCTTCAGCGTCTGGAAACTTTTGGCAATGGAAACCACCACCAAACAATGAAACATTTCCTTTTCTTGTACATCAAGTCAAGTCCATGTGCTTTAGATCTGAGATCCCCTCCGGGAACTGTCGAAATGCCCCTATTTTAAAGGAGGGACACTGATATAAATGTCAAAAACCAGTGACAGCAGGATCGATGCCATCCCAAGTTCTTATTTCCAACATGACAAGCCCTGAGTATGTCCAGATGCATGTGGATAAGGTTTCATTTAGCGTGCTCACAAAAGAACGTGGAGTTGAAGACTGTTTATTTAAAGCCTGTGTGTATGTGTGTGTAGTGGTTTACTATATACATATATATAAAATACATGTATGTGTGTGTGTATATGTAAATATAGTGGTTTACATTTTCAGAGGAAAAAAAAATCCAAAATCTAGAAAGTAACATGCATCATTTTTCTTATGTTCCAACCTGCAAGTCCTAGGACTCACTAACTTTTAAAAATATTTTCATCACTTCAAAAGGTCTTTTTAGTTATATTGTCTGTCATGTGAAACCAAAGACACAGATTGAACATATCCTTGAGTATTTTTTTTCTTTAATGACATGGTCTATTTTAATGAAATAGGGTGTGTATTAAAAACAAAAAAGAAAAAAAAAGTGCTAGCTTTCTACCAAATACATTGTTAGAATGAGACTGAATCTATTCAGGGTTAACTCAAGGCTCCTGTGGATAGTTGATCATATTCAAAGTGTAAAAAATAATTGCACCTAAAATATAACTGTAAAGAATATCACACGTTAATTTCAAAAATTCTGAAGATTCACATGTAACATTGTTTTATTATCTTAAGTTATACAAATATATTCCTGTTCTAAGTAATGAGGGTTAATATGGCTTAATCCTAGTTTAATTTTCTCATTGCTAAGTGTGTGTACACAGCAGGTAAATTGCCACATCTCTTTATTAGGTTCATTAAAACCACTGAAAGGTGATATTTACAGTTAATTGAAAAAACTTATTGCTTTGGCTAAAACAAACCCAGGGTTAGTGATCAAGATTGTAACTGTTCAAAATTTCACAGCCACAGCACATAGAATGCATTTTAGATAATTCAAAACACAAAATCAGTGCATCAGAATAAAAATACCATATAAAAAAGTCACATCTAGGCAAATAACTATTCAAGTCACTAGGAGAATGTTCAGAGATTCACTGCTTAAAATATGCTTATTAATCTATTGTAATAGGCTGGAATTTGTAATACAGCAAAAATTACCCTATCTATATCTCCTTTACTAATTATACCAATCTATGGATGGAACAAAGTCCTCCTGGACTTTGTGTCAACTTGGGGATAGATTTTATGCCCTCATAGATATCTACAAGGCCTCCAAAAAGAGGACTAGAGTTTTTCAGCTTCCTTGTTCCATTCTCTCAGAAGATAGCTATGGCTATTGCACATGGTCTAGAGACTCAGAAGACAGTATATTTACATCAGCAAATAATTTCTACGAACCTACCACACATGTGCTAGACATCTGTGCTAGGTGTTGGAGATGTAAAGATGAAGAGGAAGTTCTCCTAGCTGTAAGCCTTCAGGGTTTGGTTGCAACTGGAGAAAAGAACTTTAAGTTACTTTAGTTGAAAAGAATGGTTTGTATGTATCAGATACAACTCATCAATTATTGCCCAACTCCAAATTATCGGTTTGCTTTTGTTCTAGATCTAATCTTTGGGGGGCAAAAACCGCCAGGTGCTTGCCAATTTCATTAGCTATCTTTCTTTTTCTTTTTTTAATTTTTGGTTTAAGTGCCACACACTCAAAATTAGCTATCTGAAGCTTGTCGAAGTGACAGATTAGTCTTGTAGTACTTCTCTGTTGATTCCAAGACAAAATGTGATTTTAAAATATGTTGTTCCTGCACTTTGCAGTTCACTGTGAGTTTACAGAACAAACATTAAGTTAACAACCAATCCTGCAAAGAAATTGTTCTTGAGTTATTAATACCATCTCAAAACCTCTAAGGTTCTGCAAGGGTGGTTGCCAGGGAGAGAAGAGATTTCTGCCTCTGCTTGCCACAGATATCTTTCTCTTAGTGTTTTCCAGCTTTTTGTTCCTGTAGCCAATCTACTTTGCAGCATCCAATGAGTCCTTCAGTGGTAAACTCCCACCTTTTACCTTAATGTCCCCATGCGAGCCAAAAATCTCTCCCCTTAATTATCTATTGGTCAAACTGAATTACTCTGGAAGTTCCCAAAATCTTAAGTGAATATTGATGAAGAAAAAGTGGGAACTAAATGTGAAAATAAAAGAAAAAGAGAAGTAGTTCTCCTGATAAGGTAGAAATGTTTGTGTCCATCATATCTAGTTTCCTTTAGCATCTGCTAGCTTTATCTTTCACAACTAGTTAATTAACTCCAGAAGATATCATGAGTATTGATCAGTGGGGAGAAAGAATAGAGTGGGTGGGGTTTCTAGGCTAGACATTACCTAGACAACTTGACTTCTATCTGTTTTGTTTGTTTACATTTCTAGGTGCGGTTTCTCTTGAAGAAAATTCTCATGAGCTGAGAATGTTTAAAACCACTACACAAACTACCTTGAGCTAGCTACCTCTGGTTGGTAAGTGACAAATATATGATGTGAGTACTGCTTGTTATTTACCTTGTTTCCATGGAAGGTATCACCAGATTCATGTAATTTCTCACTGATTCCTGATAGAGCCTCGGAATCCTTCTCATCCCACCTTCTCCACATTCCTAAAGAAACTGTTCAGTCCCTCAGATACAATCCCATTTCGCTCTTAATATCCCTCTCTACCTATTTGGCTCCAGAAGCGTAGACTGACAGTTCCTTAAAGGTCTAGTGCAGGGTTTCTCAACCTCTGTGCTACTGACATTTTGGGCTGGACGAGTCTTTGTATGGGGAACTTTCCCGGTAACATTGTAGGGTGTTTAACACCACTTGGGCCTCTGATCACAAGATTCCAGTTGTACTTCAACCAGCTGTAATAATCAAAAATGCCTCCAAATATTGTCAAAGGTCTCCTGGGGAGCAAAACTGCCTGGATGTCAAAACCCATTGTTCTACATTAAACCTTTTCATCTTCCTGGCCCTGGTCCCATGCTTACCAAATATCCACTGAATTCAACCTAAATGAATTGTTCTTATTTTCCTGAAGGATTGATTGTAGTTGATAAAGAGAGAAAAGAAAGAAAAGAAAAGAAAAGAAAAGAAAAGAAAAGAAAAGAAAAGAAAAGAAAAGAAAAGAAAAGAAAAGAAAAAAGAAAAGAAAAGAAGGAGGAAATAACATATTCTTAAATACTGTCATTTGGGAAATCTCGTGAGCATCATTTTCTAATTTTTAATTTATCAAAGGCAAACCTGAGAGGATGCAGGACAGATCCTTCCCCTTCAGAGTTTACCCAGACCTTGGAAGTCTATCCCTTATTTCCAGGATTTTGTAATTCTCAAGTCTCTTTTGTTTTGTACTCTCTCAAGTGCTCAGATTTGGTGAAGTGAATACACAATTGAGCCATTAAGACTCTTGTTAGCTGCATTGATTTATCTTTTTCTTTCTGTTTCTCTTTCAATTAATGACACATAGCCATTTGTCTCCAGAGACTTTTTTTTCATCCTTTCAGGAAAAAAAGAAAAACCCTCACATTTTATTTCTTACAAAGCATTGTCTTGTGGCATTAACACCATCAAAGTCATAATTACATTTCATTCCACACTGAACTGTCTGTCATCTGTAAGCATTTGAGCCTGGTCTTTCTGCATTCATGCTATATTTTGCCTGGTTACTTACCAATCTGTGATGAGTCGTCAGTATAAGCCACTTTTGACACTCCCAGCCTTTCATTTTCCAGGCTACATAACAGGGTTGTTTATGATCTTCTAACTGTCCCCAAGCCAAAATAGTGATGTTATTTGTATTTTTATTTGTAAAAATTACTGAAAGGTACCATTTGCCTTTAACCTTGATGTTTATCTACATCCTCCATCTGCACCAACAATCTCTAGGCTTTATTCACAATACTCTCACTTTAGATGGAGAGGATGAATTTAAGAGGTTCAAACACATCCAGATGTTAGGATCTTTATCTGAACCTTATCTAAATGATCTGGGCTTCCTGAACCTCACCCTCACATCTCAAATACTGAGCTGAAATCAGAGAGCAAGCTCTCTCTCTAGGCTTCCTGCTTTAAAAAAAAAACTAACTAAGCCAGGAAGAATTTGCATATGCAGGGGACTTCTGTACATGAGCCTTTGATATTTAATTAAAATTACAAGTGACACTTTGTCACTTGGCTTTGTTTAGCATGACATACTATTTTAGACTCAGAAGGAATCTTACTTTAAGATCCATTTGAGAGCCTTCAGTTTAGAAATGCAGAAACCGTGGGCAAGAGGCATTAAGTAGTTTGTACTTTTTAAAGAAAGATAACAATCATGTTAAAAAAAAGGCTTAAAAATGTTTTCTACTCCTTCAACTTGACTCTTCAAGTTCAGGTTGAGATCTGACAATCAGGGTTAGATGCTTTTCATTGCATCTGATTTTGCCCCAGCAGATGTACAGATGTTTAATTTCAACCTCAACACAAAATAATGGCAAAAGAATTGGCAAAGAGTCAGTCCCTTTCCCCTGGGTTCTGCTTTTATGTCAATTTTTATATTGCCTATTCATCCCATGTATAAAGGCAATTAAATATATATCTTCACAGGCACATTCAGTACTTGTCTTGTTTTTTATATTCACTGGAAAGCATTAAATGTAGTTACTCACCACTTGCCTCTGTACTTGCCACACTTAGAAATAAATATTATCTACAGTAGAGTTTTTCCTATTTTAGAATTAAAATGCAATATTTGCTGCAGGATTTTTGCTGACTTTTTTTGAAGTTTAATTGCATTTCTTCCAAGAATGCTTAACATTTTGAAAACATCAGCCCCACTATACAGATTAGTGTTTCTTGAAGGGTGGTCATAGACCATGTGTATCAGAATCACATAACATGCCTGCCAAAAAAGCAGATTCCTGGGAAGGCTCATCCCAGACATGCTGACTGATAATCTCTGACCGTAGGTACCAGGACTCTGCATTGTAACTGGGTCCCTTCAGGGAGTTCTGGTATAAACTAATGTTTCATGTGACTGCCTTAGAAAGTGACTTCTAGATTCCAAGTGTTGTGCTAGGTGACTTATGTGCACTAATCTGAATACCTTTCCTTCTTTCACACTCTGCATGCAAATTAGTCAGCCAATTCAAAACAGATCCAGAATCTGACTCTTTCACTAGCTCCACTCTGCAAGTCTGGTCAGGCCACCCTCACCTCTTGCTGAGATCATTGCAAATGCCTCCTGGCTGGTTTCTTGCTTCCACCCTGCTCTACTGCATTCTATTTCAACACAGTGACCAGAAAGTCCTCTTTTAAAGTAAGTCAAGTTCTATGCTCTCCACATTTGGATTCCTTCAGGGACTTCCTGTGTCAGAATAGAGGATAACTGGCTTTACAATGGCTCACCCAGGCCACCTTCCTGGCTCCCATCTCTCTAATCACACTGAATCTTTGCTCTTCCTGGACATGTCAGTCTGGCATCTACCTCATGGTCAAGATTGATTGTCCTTCTCCCAGCTATCTGCCTGGCTCATTCCCTCACTTTCTCTAGATCCTTGTTTAAAACTCTCAGCAAAGTTTTTCCCAACAATCCCATTTAAAATGGAACTGGATTCCCATCTGCTTTCTTTCTTTTTGGTTTCCCCTAAATTTATCACCATCTTTGTTTTAATTTACTTTTTTTACTTTTTAAAATTAAAAAAATATATATTCTTATAGTTGCTCAGCTAATTTCTCTCTATTTTTAGTAGAGACGGGATCTCACCCTTGCTCAGGCTGGTCTCGAACTCCTGACCTTGAGGGATCCTCCCACCTCAGCCTCCCAGAGTGCTAGGACTACAGCCATGAGCCAGCACACTTGGCCTATCACCATCTTTGATTCTGGACATTTTACTTGTTTCATTTATTGTAATCTCTCCCTGCAACTATTATATAATCCATGAGGACTGGACATTTTTTTTTTTTTTTCTTTTTTAAACTTGTTTTGCTCACTGCTGGATTCCAGCCCCAAGAATAGTGGAGTACAACAGAGACTCAGTAAATATTTGTAGAATGAAATGAATAAATTATCTCATTATAACAACCCTGTGCTATAGTGCTGCTATCTATGGATGAGGCTTATCAAACAGAAAGAAGCGACTCACCCAAAGACATGTGACCTGTCTAGAGGTGGGCAGAGCTTAACTCTGATGCCCGAGCAGCCATTTTTTTTCTGTTGACTCCTCAATGGCCTTTAAGGATATCTTAGTTCAATTTCTTCTCCAAATAAGAGCATGCTTTCAGCAAAAATCATCACTGCAGAAAGTGAGAACCTGGAACAGCACCTGGTCCTAGTGAATAGGATAGGCAAAGCCAGGTCCCGTGTGTCTGTCCCCTTCTGAGATCCTTCTGCAGCCCCAGCCCCCTCTCAGGGGTTCCCCTTTGCACCAGTCCAGGTGTATCCACTTGTAACGAAAGCATACTTTTTTGGTTTTTCTCTTGATCTTAAGATGCAGAGAGAGATTGGAGATAATCGTACTTCTCCATTTGTGCCAGATTATCATTGTGAGTTCAAGCAAAGTATCTCTTTTACTTTACTTATCTTTAGTTTTCTCCCTTCATCCCTGACCTCCTCTCCCAATGTTTTCACCCTATAGGCATTTACTGGCATATGTTTGGTATGTCCTTAAATACATATGCAGCTTTGTTAAAAAAAAAAAAAATGTAGTGCTTGGGGCAGGGGTGTTAAATTGATGTGAACGGTATTATGCTATAAATACTATTCTGCTTCTCTTTTTATACCTAAAGGTTATGCTTTTGAGATATGTGCATTATTGCGTCTGACATACCGTATCCTATAGCATGCACCCTTGAAATTTTGTTTTCCATCTCCGTAGTTATATATCCCAACTCCTTATCGCAAATGATGCTGAGAAAAATGTTTGTATACCTGGACCCTTACAAACTTCTAGGAACAAGGTGCCCTTAGATCATAGGGTATGTGTTCAGTTTATTTCACCAAGTATTGAAAACCTGCTTTCCCGATTCACTGCTGGTTTACACCCTCAGCAGATCTCACCAAAAATATAAATTTTGCAATTCTAGTGAATATAAAATAGCATCATTATAATATGAATTTATTTGATTAGTATTGAGTTTGGATCTCTTTCCTATATATCTGATGTTTGAGCTTTCCCTTCTGTCAATTACTTTTTAAATATTTTTGACAATTGAAAAATTTGAGATTTATTTATTTATTTATTTTTTAAATTTGGAGTTCTCTGTAATAAAGGATAGTAATAGTATGTTTATTTTAGACATTTCAAATATCTTTCTTCAGTCTCTTATCTGGCTGTTAACTTTGTCTATATTATCCTTTACTAGATAAAAATCCTTTTCTAAAAAAGGTATTTCTCTTCTTCTCTAAGTCACAAAGATATTCCTAAACATTTGCTTTTATCAGCTTAATAGAATTATCTCTTATATTGTTTTTTTATAATTTTTATGGAGTATACCTTTGCATTTTGTGTAAGGTAGAGAACTAGCTTAATTTTTCTATCTAGAAGAAGCCTGTTTTCCCAACACCATCTACAGAAGTATAGAACAATCCATCCTGTCCTCTTTGCTTTGAAACACCATCTTTATCACTTATTTCTTTGTATAGGTTTTTTTGGGTCTAAATACTTCTATTTATAAGCTATACATTCTGTTTCACTGGCATTTTTGTTCCTGTACCTATCCTATACATTTTTTCTTATTATTATAAACATGTAATATATCTTAATATGTGGTCCGGTAATTCTGCCTAACACAACCTTGGTTCCCCTTTTTCAAAACCCATGTAAATACTTGGAGGCCATTATTATTCTATATTAATTTTAAGAGGAGTTGTATTAGTTTTCTAAAAATTTCAGCTAGAGTTTTTGTTGTGATTGCTTTGAATTTGTAGAGCAATTCAGAAAGCATGACATGATCATGATATAACCCCCATCCACATACATGGTTTATCATCCCATTTTATTCCCATTTTCTCCTATGCCTCTGTAAACCTCTTCTTGTTTGTATAGAGGGTTGCTAAATGTTTTGATGTTATCGTGAAGAGTATTCTATTTTTCCATTGCTTATTACTAGTGTTAATAATTACTAGTTCTTAAGGGGTGGGTAGGACTTTGAACAGGTAGAGATGAGCAAAGAACATTCCAGAAAAACAAACCTAAGTGGAAACACGCAGCCTGTGAAGATTGGAAGATGTATTGGGAAGGGAAAAGAGTGTCATTTGTTTGGAACAAACAGTATCTGAAGAAAGCTGTTGGAGAATAAGGATAAAGCATGTGGTGGATAGAAGTACATGGCATGTTAGGGAGCTAAGTTTTCAGAGGTAACCTGAAGTTAGGAGTCACATTGTCCCTGTCTTGGCTTTGTCACTTATTAGCTGGATGATCCTGGGTCTCTCTGTGCATCTTTCCTCTGCAGTGAATGGGGACTGTGATGGTGCCAAGCTCATTAGAGTACAGTGAAGAGTAAATGCATGAAGACATGTAGCACTTGGTATGATAAGCATTCAGTACATGTTAACTTTTATTGTTGTTGCTATTATTATTAGAAAATGGGAAATCATTAAAGGTTTTGATGTGTTGTGTCCAAGGTCAGGAAATAACTTAGCAATATAGCAGAGAGTAAGGCTTAGGATTCCTGATTTCTAACACAGAACATGGCTTTTAAGGTTTTGTGGAAACAAAGGTATTTAAAAATCTTTGAAAAAAATGGCCATTTTGTACAATATTTATAGGACCCACTAATATCAAAAGTATGAATGCTATAGTACTCTCCATAAATAAACTGGCATAATGTACCCAAATGCTGTCTGCATACATTTTAAAACACAAATGATGTTTGTGTACCCAAGTGCAAAATTTACATAAAACACCATAAAAATAATTTAAAACTGCTTTGTTTTGACAAGTAAAGATGATACAGGTATACTTTTTAAAAAATCTATTCAAATATGTCACCATGTATTATATGGTGAAGAAAAAGAATTTCTTAATCAAATAGTTACTTTAAACCGTAGAAAAGGTTTCATTTACACGTTTTGCAATAGATGGAAACTGAGAACAGAGTGATATGGAAGGATTCAAGGGTAGAGTTTATTAACCCTGAACAACATGACCATGTCATTAAAATTAAACGAATATTGGAGACATTTACAGAAGGTGGCATTTAAAGAAAAGCTGGCCAGGACTGAGTAACTAGGAAACAGGTTTTTCTTTCTTTTTCATATTTAAAGAACACAAGTTCTTCTAACCTTTCTAATGAATACCATAAATATAAACAGAATTAGCTTGTGTTTTGCTGCCATAATACCCCACAGTCACATATAAATGAATTACTTTAGAATTTCAGGATTGACAATAAAGGACTTTCTTTTGATTTTTTCAGTCAGCATCACACTTCATACCATTCCTTGCCCTCCTTTCCCCCAACTTTGTTATTTCTTGTGTGTTGGATCTACCTCCATGCAAGTCTGTAGATTACAGGCCTCTTTGAGGGCAGGAACTAAATATGTCTCATAAACATCGAATCCCCCAGAAGGGCTACATAGGTGAGTACTCAATAAAAATATAGGGACTTGTGTCCAGGAAGACTGAAATAATCTATGTTCTGTGAAAAATGATTACTGTTTTCGATTAAAGAGATTTTATTTAGTTTGAGATCCAGAGAGCATAGGTACATTACTTCCTACTGGGAATCGCAGAACATGTGTGGGTAAGTATTGGGCATAGTTAGTGGTAACTGATTTGCACATCTACCAGGTAAGGTTTTGAGTTCTATCAAGTAGATGATACGACATCCCATTAGGTGTAACATTTCCCAAGAAACCACTGAATATAAATTCCACCAATTCCTCTTTCAGTTTTACCTTTAGACTGCTCAAATCCCAACCTCCCCACCCCATCCTCCCTCACGCACACACAATGTTGATCCTTTTTTTTTTAGTTCCTCCTAAAACATTGATAAAAATAAAGTCATTGAAAGCCTCCTGAATGGCTTTCTTTAACCGTAACAGCTCAAATTCATACACAAAAGCTAATGCCCTTGAATTCCCTCTAGGCCTGATTCTAGGACTTTTATTCTTTGGGTAATAACTCTAATTTGGTTAATAGCTGGTATAGGAATAGAAATAAAAGAAAAACAATTCAGATAAAACAACTACCTCTCTAAAACCTTTTTTTTAAAAATAGATTTGAAATATGAAGACCAAGGACATTTTTCTTTCTTTCTTTTTCATATTTTACTTCCTTTGTTAATTCTTAACAGTAAATGTAAACCATGTGTACACAAAAATATATGGCAATCTGGCCTTTAAGTAAAACTTGTTTGCCCTGGTTTAATATTTATTTAAATTTTAGCTCAAGGTAACAACACATGTATAGATTTTTCTAAGCAGCACACAATGTTGTTTCAAAGATATATAGAATAAATATTACTGATCACATTTAAAAAATTTTCAATTTGTAGATTTATACCCAAAGCTTTAGAGACTAATTATTAGAGTGCTAAAAAGGATTCATTTCAGATCTCAAACTGATGCAATAATTTTTGAAGAAATGAATGTACTCCATTGATAAATGCCTTTGTTCCAAAGGGGGAAAATAGACCCTTTGTCTGCCTTGGCTCCAGTATTTAGCAGTTGGCATCTAATTAATTAGTTATCAGGGTAGAATCACACAGCGAAGCAATTCCCTTTCCTCCTGATTATGGATTGCATTTTGATGGTAAAATTGTTGGTTGTGTCCCTCCTTAGTGACAGATTTTGTGTGATTAATGTCTCTGGGGTCTATTTTTCTCTGTCACCTTCACACAATAGATGTCACAAAATCAACATCACCAATCAAATGTGCCTTCTCTATCCCCTTAGAAAAGATCACCTTCCACCTCTTCTCTTGTTAGGGTTCATCTTTAGCTTAGTATATTTGAAAATTACGAACAAAATGAAAGACCACAAAGTTGCTACACTCAACTACCATCAGTTCAGTTTAAATTATGACTGCACAGTTCTGAGCTTCATTAGATTTTTACGCAGATAAAACCGTTTGCAAATAGTTCATTAAATGTACTTGTTTTAACAAAATGCCATTCAGTGAAACACTGTCTTCTGCCAATGACCTGAACATTTAATCCTTTAACTGTGATTCTGTACATTTTTGTTCATTGACATCCTCAGGCGAACATACCTGACTTAAACATTGGCTCAAATGTATGAGTAAGATAATATATAGTTAATATAAATATAACCTTATAGTGCCTTTAGCTGGTGAATTTGTCAGACTAGCTTGTTTGCAAGGAAAAGAAATCCATTCAAATTGCCTCAAAACAGTGATTTATAGACATATTGGTATGTTTAGGAAGCAAGGCTCCTCTTGAGCCCTTGTTTTATTATCTCAGTTTCTGTGCTTTTTTCTTGCTCTAGTTCCATTTCCCTATAAACTAACTTCATCTGCATTCAAATGTTGTTCTCCATGGCTCCCTCTTACCTTTGCTATCCACATGGATCTTCATTGTGGTCTCTGGATCATTCTCTATCAAGTGGCTCAATCCCTCAGCTTTCCACAACCAAATGCTGAAGAGAACACTCTTACTGTCTCCCCACTCCTTTGAGTGAAGCTAGAAGGTTGAGAGCTTAATTTACAGGACTGTATATTTCACTGCCCTTGCATTGTGGCTCATTCCAGGTCTAATCTAAGGACCAAGAGAAGCCTAAGCCAATTCTTTGAGGTCCTGTGTGTGGGAGATGCCCCCTTAGAAAGAGACAATTATATGGATGGTGTCATAGTCCATTTTTGTGCTGCTGAAACAGAATATCCAAGACTGAGTAATTTATAAAGGACATACATTTATTTTCTCACAGTTTTGGAAGCTGGAAAATCCAAGACCAAAGCCTTAGCATCCAGTGAAAGTCTTCCTGCTGCATCATGCCATGGCAGAAGGGCAAAGAGAGAGTAAGAGAGGGCAAGTGCTTGAACTCCCAGCTTTAAGCCCTTTTATAACTGACATTCATGCAATTATGTGAGTGGAGTCCTCAAGACATAAACACCTCCCATTAGGCCCCAATTCTCAACACTATTGCACTGGGAATTAACTTTCTAACACATGAATTTTGAGAGACACATTCAAACCATAGTAGATGGGTAGCCTAAACTGTGTGTGTGTGTGGCATAATTGACTGGTTATTTGGTCTCTTTCAAATAATTGTACATTCATTGTGTAAACAAATTGAATGATACACTTTGAAAGTAGAGCCAACAGATTTGCTTATGGACAGGATCTGGATTGTGAGTAAATTGTAATTCTTCTGGCTTAAGCAAAATTGAATTTTCATTAACTGAGATGAGAAAACTCTAGGAGGCATGAAGTTAGTTGGAGGTGGTGGCAGATTATTAGATTAGTTTGGGATAAGTTTGAGATGTCCATTAGGCATTCAAGTGTCAGTGTCTTACATGAAGTTGGATATTTTGGTCTGGAGGTCAGGGGAGAGTTCCAGGTTGTATGTATAAATTTGGTAGTCATCAGGATACAGGTCATCAATAAAGCCAAGAACAAGATGAGAACACCTCGGGACTGAGCAACGTTAGAGAAGAGAATCAGTTTACTGAGTAGAGCACACCAACATTTAGAAGTAGAGAAATGAGAATAAGTGAAAAAAGGAGATGAGAAATAGTGGGTCAGAAGATAAGAGAAAAACTAGTTGGTTGTGGTATTCCCAGAGACACATTTTGAGAGAATGTTCAACTGTATCGAATGCTACTGATGGTTAAAATAAAATTAGACAATGACAATGTTAGTCAGTGGATTTAGTAATGAGGAGGTTGCATTAGTCTGCTAGGGCTGCCATAACAAAATAACATGAGTGTGTGGCTTAAACAACATAAATATTTTTATCTCACAGTTCAGGAGGCTGAAAGTCTGAGATCAAGGTACTGGCAGGGTTGGTTTCTCCTGAAGTCCCTTCTCTGTGTCTTGCAGACGGTACCTTCTCCTGTGTTCTCATGTGGCCTATTGTCTGTGCATGTACATCCTGGTTTCTCTCTTTGTTTTAAAGATACCAGTCATATTGGATTAGGGCCCCATTGGATTAGGGCTATGACTTCATTTAATCTTAATTATTTCCTTAAATGAACTTAGTAACAATCATTTTGGTGTCATGGAGGTGTGTCAGACAGAACTTGACTTGAGTGGCTTCAAGCAAGAATGGAAGGAGAGACGTGCAGACAGTGGACACAGACAACATCTGTAAGAATGTTGCCATTAAGAGGAGGCAAGAAATAGGAATGGGACTGGACAGAGAAAGGAAGGGAAGGATGTGTTCTATGTGTTCTATATATTCTTTTTTTACTAGGTGGGAAAGACACAGCTAGATGTTCTTGTTGGAGAATTTTCTGGTTTTATGTTGACCTTGAAGTGTTGATCTTGGAGTATTAACCTTGGAGTGATCAGCAGAGATGCTGGAGAACATAGAGAAATGGAGATAGAAATTAGGAGGTGAGCAGAAGCTAGATACTTGATGGATTTTATCATTCCTTTTAGTATTTCAAATTTTAGTTATTTGCAAGACACTTTAAGATATTATTATAAAATTCTGTTAATTGATTTATATAAACATAATATAGAATTTATTGATATTAACTTTTTTTGTCTTTTTTATTGTAGTCTTTGGAGATCCTGAAAGATGAACATTTTTGAAATATTTGGATAGTTTTTTTAGCTATAGTCACTTTAACTCCTAACTCACATGTAAATAATTGAGTATTCTGATTGATCATTGCTGTGTGTTACTTTCTGTCCTCAGGATAGAGAAGGAAAGTGTTTTTGGCCTTGCGCTGGGTACTAACTGTTCTCAGTGCTTGCCTATCAGTGTATGTTTCTCTCTAGAGTTTAAATTCTTTTGAAGCGTGGTATGTTAAGGACTCTGAATTGGAAGTCAGCAAATCCAGATCTGTGTTTTAATAGCCTTCTAACCCTGCCCAGCTTTCTCTAGTTCTTGGTTTTGCATCTGTATGTAGAGATAATGCTACATATTATTATACATTTTATTTGAAATTACACTTAGGCCCACTTTTCTATGAAATGAAACCAATTTTGACATATATTGGTCTTAGTATTGTAGATCTGTTTGTCCACGGTATGTTTTGAGATTTCCTGTGAGTTCCTGATCATCTCAGGAATATAAACCAGAGTCCTCGGGGCAGAAGTTGCCATTGAAAAGAAAAAAGAAAAGCTGAAACCTCAATACTTACTTTAGGAATGGGATCTAACAGGGTCAGCGATTTTAGCTGTGGATGCCAATAAAGACATATAGACATAGACAGTCAAGTCCCGAAATTTATGGTATATCTATAAAGACAAAGTGAACCAGAGACTTCAGCTAATTCTACCACTACAGGCAGCAAATCTGGATGGCTTTGCCCTTGGTTTTCCTATCTTATAAAACTACAGTAGCAGGTTTGGGAGAAATTGAGTGGAATCAATTTTATTCTTTGCCTTTATAGACAAAGGAGTGCTTGGTGGGAGGAAAAGTACCTGGGAAAATGTTCTGTAACAAAGAAAACTCCCGTATTGTGATTTATCCCTCTTTTAGGTTTCGGATATAGGAAAGAGATAACCACAAAGAAAGAGGAGAACATAAATTAAAGTTCTTTTGGAAAATGCAAGCTTTCAGGTTTTTCTATTATTGCATCATTATTTTTAGCTAGTTGCAACATATCAAGTTTCTTAATAATTTAGGCAGCTCATATATACTTTATTCTCATATACAGAATAAATGTCTTTCTGCAAATAATAGGCAAAGCTAATTAGCAACTTATCACTCTTATTTTGGCCAGAAGCCACCTCGACTGAGTTTTCTATCTTGTGAATATAACCTAGCTTTAGGAGTGTTAATTAATCTGTTCTTTCAATAGCCATACGTTTTCAAAAGGTAAGGTTAGTGTATTGTCATAGTTCACCTTTTCTCAAAAAGGGTTGGAAGCACTGCATTGCATTTCTTTATAGGGTTTTGTTAGAGAAAAACTGTGTTCTTGAAAGCTGAGAAATTTGAAATCTAGAAGTTTCTGGTTTATTGAATGACAAGGGAGGAAAATGCCACATTTTGAGAATTGGAATCTTACAGTCTAATTCAACCAGTAATTCATCTAAGTTTAATTTATTGAACACAACTGAACACACTTTGTGCTAGCCACTTGGGGATACAGCCGTGAATGTCGTCAATACAATGAATGTAAAGACATCTATTAGAGCAATGATTTTCACACTTGGCTACACGTGACTACATGTACCTTGGAGACCCGTACAGACGTTCAAGGTAGGTAAGAGAAGCCAAAGTATTCTATTGACATCAGTGTCTAGACTGTCGACTTTTCTCTTACAAGTTACAAAAATTAATCTACCTGGGATGGAACTTTGCCAACTTCCTTTCATGGGAACTCTTCTTTCAGTTACAAAAAAAAGGCATGTCTCTGGGGTTCTATCTAGAGGGGTAAGAACTTTTCAGATACAGAACAATGATGATAAGAAAATGAATCACTAAGAACTTCGTAACAAATTTCTTTGAGAGTCTGGTGGTTTACAATTATTTGCTTAAATGAATTTTAAAAAAGAACGGGAACTTGATATAGTGGAAGACCCACGACTCATAAAAAATATTTTTAGGTGCTAGGTCATGGTGTAATTTTTGGTGAGAAACTCAAAAGGTGGGTCTATGAATTGACTCTCCCAAAACTCTCCCATTCTTAACCACTTATTTATGGTAAACAGTACATCAAAAAACAAAGACAATAATGAAATAATGGAAAAACAAAGACAATAATGAAATAATGGGGGGGAAACCCTTGATTCTGTGTCCTCTATTATTCTATCAATGATTAATATCCATTCTTAACACATGGACCTAGGGAAATAATACATTAAAACAGCCCGGTCCATCTATTTAAGGATGCTGTTATAATACAATTTCACTTTTTATATTTAATAACTATAATCAAATTTGTAAAATAATAATATAATCTGGTCAAGTGTTCATTATCAATTAAAAATTGCAATGACACTTCAATCCAGAAGAAAAATAACATGCTATTTATAGATTTATAGTTACAGAAAATTTTAAAATAAGTTTAATTTTGTCCACATATTTTTATTGTAGGCTAATATGATTGGGCAATGAATAATAATTATTGGTGCAGGGAAGGAAGGGGAAAAAATATTCCAGGCAGGCAACAGCATAAGCAGACACTCAAAGTAAAGGGACATCATGTTCTAGATCCTAAAAATAATGTGTAACCAGGATTAAGAACGTGGGTTGCTAAAGGGAAAACAGAGATACAAAATGAGAGGGATTTTCCCTACCAATTTTAAAACTGGAATTTATTCATTTACCACTAGAGGTTATGAATGATCTCAGAAGTCATGAATGACTGGCTTGAGAGAGATGCTTTGCCATTTTTCATTTACAGCAGGAGTCAGCAAAGTTTTTCTGTAAAGTGTAAGATAGTAAGACTTTGTGGTCTCCGTTACAACTACTTCACTCTGCTGCTGTAACACAAAGGCAGGCATAGGCAAGATGCAAGTAAATCAATGTGGCAGTGTTCCAGTCAACTTCAGTTATGAAAACTGAATTTTGAATTTTATATAGTTTTCACATGCCACAAAATATTCTATTTCTTTGTGTGTGTGTTTGTGTGTGTTTTTTTTTTGTTGTTGTTCTAAGCATTTAAAAATGAAAAAAATATTCTTAGTTCACAGGTTGTATAAAAGATAGGCATTTGGCAAGATTTTGACCATGGCCGTGGTTTGCTCATATCTGAGTTAGAGTATTTCAAGGATTTTGTCACCTTCCAACTCACATTCTGAGCTCAGACCACCATGGAGCTTCATGAATCCAGTTTTTTTTTTTTCTTAATTTTTAACACCTGAATTGCATAAAACTTGGAACTCCTTGACACACAGGTTTGTTTCTCATTTTGAAAGAGGGGAGGCTTATTTATTTATTGGTGTTTTCTGTATGGGAAAGCCTTAGCAGTTCTGAAGTCTTTCATCTGAGCACAAATCTACTGACGGGGTTAGTCTCCTTAACCACTTTGCATTTTGAACTGAATACGTTTTTATCTTTTGCTAGCACATAAAATTTTATCCGAGAGTTTAAAAATGCACTGGAAAAAATTAATATAATGAAAGGATGATGAGCTTCAAATCAATGACCTGAGTTTGATTTTTGCCTCTACTACCTAGTTGTTGGGCAAATTGCATCACATCAGTGACCCTCAGTCTCCTTCTATGTAATAGTAGATGTGGAACTAACAGGCCTTCTTCACTGGGTTATTGTTAGCGGTGAGACAGTGGATGTAAAATGTACAGCATGAGGCACATGATAAACACACATTACATTTGTTATTAATATTGACAGTATCCTTTTGAACATTTTTACTTTTTGCTTTTAATCTCTAGAGAGATCTGGGTAAATCACAATAGATTTTTTAAAAAAATTTTTTCCATGATTTATTATTTTATGATTTTTTGACCCATCACTATAAAGGCCAAATAGTCCATCTATTTGAAACTTACTATATTGATAGTCTCTTAACTTCTTCATCACTATTGTCTGGGAAGAGGAAAGTTGCTTTCTTTGGTACTCAGTCTTCCCCTGCTGACTGATAGCATCAAACAGCCAAGGAATCCCTATCTATCTTGCTGATTTCAAGTCCTGCCTGATTCTGCAGTTTCTGTAGCCTCTCACTCCTCATAACTGTGGCTACTTCATCCTCTTTTATAAGCTAGTCCTTTCACCAGTTCCAGGTTTACTTTGAATCTGAATTTGACTAAGTTTGAAGCAGGTCCCAAGCTACTTTTTGGTGCATGGTCTGGGGTATCCCAGGCAATTACCTTTCACTATCCCCAAAGTATTTTCCAGAAGGACCCTAATCATTTTTTATTATATTCACATCAGGGTTTCTACCTTGGTCCTTTTCTTTATTCTAGTAACTTCCCTAAGCGCCCCATTCTTTTCTTGGAAATGAAGTCTTGCCTTATTCTTGAAGTTTCCTTTCCTGAGTATTTATATATATCTTGTTCATTCATGAATTGTGATGTGTGGCTTGAATTCTGCCATCTGCTAACAGAATCCTGTCTCCTTCTACAGGCTATTGCACCTCCATTTCTTAGTACTGTCTTTCCAAAATTACTTTGTGGCTGTGCTTCAATCTCTATCTCCATCACATCATTCTGATTCCTGTTGTGTTCTTTGCTGGGACTAAGACTTGATGCTATATCATACTACTGCATTTCCTCATCTGTAAAGCAACGTAAATAACAGTATTTACCCCATGGGATCGATATGAGAATGAAATTAATACACATAAATACTTGGTGGATCACCTGCACAGTCGGGGCACTACATTGTTCAATAGATAATCACTATTGTTGTTGCTCTTATTAACGCTGTTTGGAGCAGTGTTCCCAAATTTGCCATTTGAGTAATGTCATTATTTTTCCCCACTAGCATATTACCTGCACTACTATTTTCTTGATATATTTTCCATGGGATTTTTCTTTAACTTAAATAAAGATAAGCCTTCTCCTAAGTAATTACTAGATCTAGGCTGCTTTGATGTGCTATCTTATTTTATTGAATCTAAAATGTCATTAATTGTAAGACATTATTATTTTTTGTAACACTAAAAAGAAGTATTGTCAACTAAACTATGATCTTCCATTAATTTTAAGAGGCATTCTGATTTCAGAAATTTTAAAATGTCAAAAATATATATAGATCTTTGGAATCATTGAGTTATTAGATTTTCATTAGAATCAGTCCCTACCATTTATCCCGAGGGGCGAACACTACACGCACTCTCTCTAAGGGTTCTAAATCACTCCTGCAATTTAATAGACACCTGCATATTGATGACTGCCAGCTCTGTAAGTTTGGAACAAACTCTTTCTTGAACTTCAGAGAGTCATGTTGATCAAGTGGTTTGATATCTCTGCGTGGATACCATAAAGGCACACCAGCCTCAGCTTGTTCAACATTTATTACTTATCTTTCCCCTCATTGCTGCACTCGGACTCTATTTCTTATCTTGATGAGTAACAGCACCAGGTAGTAAATGCCCACGCCCGAAAACTGGGGCTGGTCTATGACTGCGTCTTCTCATTTATCCTTCCAGCAAATCAGTCTCCAGGTAGGGTTGGTTCAAGCTCCTTAGTTTGTTACTATGTCACGCCCTCCTCACTCTGACAACTGCGGCTTCAGTTCCAGTCCTCTTTCTCTTCTATTATTTCTGGAACTGCCTCCTGACAGAATCTCCTGCCTTCAGTGTGGCTACCTTCTACAACATCCATTACACATTGTTTCCAAATGGATTTAATCTTCCCAAGTTGTAAATGTGCTCAGGTAGCTCTTCCTTTTGCTAGTTTTCAGGAGTTCTCCATTACCTCAGCATTAAGTTCACAATTCTCAGCATGCCACTCAGTTCCTTAAGCCTACTCTAACCCATCCTCCGCCACCAACTACCGCCCTCTCCACACACTCACAATCAATACATTCTTTTCTTTAGCCAAGCCAGCCTACTCTCTTGTTCTCATACACCCCCTTTTGCAAAAGCTGCTTCTCTCTCCTCCTTCTTCTCCCTCCTCATCTCTCCCCATCCATCCCCTTTCCTGGCACCTTCTCCATCTCCCCTACCCTGAACACCTTCCCTTCATCCTTCACCTTTCTCTGTCTCAGCTGCTGCTGCTTCTAAGAAGCCTTTCCCATCTCCAGGTCTGGGGTGGGTGTTATTGCTTTGCGCTCCCAGAATTTCTATGTTTATTTTAGTTGTAACTTATATGTTATTTCTAATTTATATTTATTTGATCACCACTTGATTATCTCCCAACAGAGCTTCTTGTAGTTGAGTATTTTAGTTATATATGACTGTATAACAAATCAATCCAAATTTAATGTCTTCAAACAGCCAACTATTTGTATCTCTCATGATTTGGTGGATTAACTGCTGGAAGGATCTTACTTGGGGTCTATTAAAGAAAAATTATTCAGTGGTGCTTATTAAAGCATGGCAAGGAAGATTTTATTCAGAATCATTGAGATAGGTATAGGAATCATAGCAATGGGGTCTTGCAGTGGGGAGAGAGATTGGGTTTAACCTGAATACGGCATGGGCAAGTGGGAATTTATAACCAAGGAACAGGGTGGTGGTCAGTGGCTGGAAAATTATTAACACTAAGAGGACACATCAGGGATAAGGAAGATTTGGGGCTATATAAACCTAATAGAATTATTACTGAAGACAGACCATGGTGATAAAACATTGCCTGCAGGTGTGGGGGTTGGAGAATGAGGAATTTAACCATTTACTGAAGGTGATCAGGTATTGGGGGGGGTGGTTCTTGCTAAACTAACTTGGCAAGGTTCTTTGGTAAAATTGGATTTTATGCGAAAGTGTACAGATGGACTTAGGAGAAGGTTCAGGAGCCTGACTAAAGTTTGGCTAAGCAGAAAATCTTTGCCAGGTATCATTTTGATATAGTAAGATGGCAGCTGGGGCTGGAGTCATCCAAAGGGTGGGCTGGGCCGGAGGATGCACAGGATACTTCTTCTCATCTCTGGCAGCTGATGCTTGCTGTTGGCTGTGAGCTCAGCTGGGGGTGTCTACAGAGCACCTACACTTATTCAGTCCACGTGGCTTGGGCTTCTGTCAGCATGCCAGCAGGGTTCGTGGGACACATAGTGCCCCATCAGTGAGCATTCTTAGAAGCTCGGGCAGGAGCTCCTAGTTATCCTTAAGACTTGGGCTTAGACATCCCGGAACTTCTGCTGTACTCTGTTGGTCATAGGAGTCACAGAGCCCACCCAGATCCAGGGGAAAAGAATAGACTTCAGCCATTGATAGGAGTGGGGCAAGACTGCAATGCATCAGACCACGTGGGATGAGAGATGCTGTTGTGACCGTCTTTGGAAACACCATCTAGCACAGTGGAACATTAGCCTTGAACTCTCGCCTTCCCAGGGCCAAGCACTGTGCTAGCACAGAATAAATGCTAACAGACCCCCAAACAGACTAAACACTGGTTAAAGCCATAGCCTTTGGAACCACATCTGCCCAGGTTGGTATTTCGGCTGTTCCATTTTCCTGGTCATGGGATCTCTGATGAGGTGTGCCTCAATTATAACAGGCGTAAAATGAAGGTAGGATCTGCCTCACAGTGTGCATATGAAGACTAACCAGGCTAGTCTATGTAAAAGCCTGAAAAGTGCCCAGCACACGCATTTTGAAGTCAGCCACTATGACAGGAGGAGGGAGAGGAGCAGGGCTCGCCCCTGCAGTCTATTTGCAATCTCCAGCCCCAGCTGCAGACTGTTCTCTCCTGTTACAAACCAGTGGGAAATACCTGACTGAGCCCCGAGATGCAATGGCAACTAAGTCCCTACATGTGACATCACATTTTGCCAATCTAAAACATACCATGTATTCCCCTAGTGACTCATATAATGATGCCAAATGTCTCAAGATTTGTCTGGTGCACGCTATAGTCTCATTACGTATGTCCTTGTTTCAAAGTTTATTCAGGACTCTCAAACAGCTTTAAATTTCTTCAAGGAGTAAGATCATGCTTTCTGCTGCCTTTATGTGACTGCCATAGAGTCTAGCACAGTGCCAGAGATACATGGAACATAGAGTAAATACTTATAACTAATATATCAGGTTATTGACATGCTGATAATTAAGGTGCATTCAAAAAGACAATTCTACTTGTTACACTTTATTAAAGAGAGAGTTCTTGGGATTTTCAAAAAGAAAAAGAGGTTATGGGACATCATTCTTAAGCAAAGGCCAGAGTCGTATGTTCAGCCCTATGCCTGTGGTTTCTAAGAAAATGTTGTCTCGTTGCTGGTACACTTGCTCACATCTGGGCTTTATGCTGGCTCTTCACCAACTGAGTCATTGAGTGGAAACATGTAGCATTTGGCAAGGAAGAGTAATGGCTCTCAACCTCAGCTGGAAATTTCTTAAATAACTGGCATGTGGGCCTTTTCTTAAACTTAATTTCTCCAGGAGTTGCGAACACCCTGAAATTGGATGCCGGATTTTATGTGCATGTGTAAAAATGTATTTCTTCAGAGAAAATCAATGGTTTTCATGAGGCTCTCCAAGTAATCCCTGAGAAATAAAAGGTTAAGAACCACCCGTCATGAAAGCTCAGGCAGCCTCTGCTGATCCTTAACACATCCTGGAGGTTGTTTTCATCTGACCATAATCTTAACAGTGTATTTACTTACCACTTCCCTCTCTTTTAGCATAAAACTGAAGGACAGCATTTACAAAAATCCCAGAGAATCCATTTATGGTACTTCCCTGTCCTAGTGGTCTGGACTGCGGGTAAACAGGAATTTATTGCAGTGTAATACTGGTCTAAAATTTGAACTGTGGAGACTTATGGGCGAAGTGCATGTTTCTGACTTATACATTTAGCTTTAAAAGAATTTTGAAACATTAAAAATCAAGACAGGCAATGCGAGACTGTATAATTAAGAAAGTTATTTTGTTTCTCCTTTTCTAATATACATACTTGTGAATCTGCATGTACATTTAGAGCTGTCCTTTCTCCTAAAATATATAATCTTATAAAATGCCACAAAATAATTCATTGTGTTTTTAAAGTGTTCTAAATATGAGCAATTTGTGGGAAGACAGATTTATTTTAAAATGATCATAGGAAGAGAGATTTCTTTTAAAATTATCAGAAACCCATATTCTCCTAACTCAGAGAAAACCTTGTAATTACATATTAGAGATTCCTATCCTTATCTTTAGAGGCAGAATTCCTGGGAATTGGAATTTTTCCTAAATGGTTTCCTTTAATTAAAACCTAATATTTATAATAGCAGCAATAATTATAATAGAAGCTATTTATTGAGCACTTGCTATGTGCCAGATTCAATGCTAAACACTTCACATACATTTTATATATAACATTCAGTCTTACATATGCCATATCATTCTATAGTCACTCATTGGATATAGACAAGAATGGCATTTCATTTCCTGCCTTCTTGTTTTCAATTTCAAAATATTACCAGGGTACACATGTTTTGGCTACATAATTTGTTTTTGTACAGTTTGAGTCAAAGTTATAAGTGTGCCGTTCACCCAGATAGTGTGCATTGTACCTCTTAGGTGTGAATTTACCCATTTCCTACTCCCACCTCCCACCTGCTTGATTTCCGTTGAGTTTTACTGCCATATGTGCACATAAGTGTTGATTGATTAGTTTCAATTTAGTATTGAGTACATGTGGTGTTTGTCTTTCCATTCTTGTGATACTTCACTTAGAATTACTCAGTCATTATAAAAATGTGATCTAGTATCTTTCATTTCCTGCATTTTAATAGAAGTTGCTTGCTGGCATAAAGCATACACATTTCTATGGTAATGTCTCCTATGGGCAGCAGAAGCTTCCTATGGATTTCATCAGGACTCTTGTTTTCCTGAATTTAATTGAGTATATATTGTATTTAAGGTGTGATGCTAGGCACTATATTATAAAAATGAGCAAGGTAGGCATTGTCCCTGCCCTCAAGTAGCTTATATTCTAATTGGGGTAGAGCATAGATGTGATACAAGCATACATTTATGAACAAATTGGACATTTCAAGGTATGAGACTGGGTCACAGTTATTGTATCTTGCTCCTCAAGGGAGAATAGCAAATGGAATTTTTCTTTGAACTCCACTGCTTTGGAGAATATATTGCTGCTATTTCTTATATTAAGTGTGTCAGAAACACTTTCAAATCAGTGCATCCTAATTGGCTCTCACTGCTGATTAAGAACTTGTAAAGTAGTTAGGCAGTATTGTTATGCACTAGATCCTGGGGCTCACTATGAGTAGGTAAGAGGAAAGGGCCTGTGATTGTGAGTTACTCCTGCAAGTATGTGGTTATAACAGTGGTGGCAGTAGACCAGAGTCACTTTTGCTGCGATAAAGGACTGTCTTATTGATGACGTGACTATTCCTTGGCCATTTCTAAACATGCTTACTCAATGCAACATACATATTGTGACATATGCGTGTTTGTTTATGTGTGTATATGTATGTATGTATGTATGTGTGTGTATATAAATATATATATATATCAAAGAGTTAGGTCTAGAGAAAAAATAACATGGTGAGTAGGAGATAGAAAGACTGATGTCAAGACTAGAGCTGTGTTTCTCATATTGTGGTTCTGAAATCACCTGCTTAAAATCACCTTGGGTATTTGTTAAAAATGCAGATTCCTGTGTCCCACCTAAAATTTACTCAATCTCAATCTCTGAGATTCAGGCTCCAAAATATACATTTCGATTATAGGAATGGCTTCCCAGCCTAGAGAACTCACCGAAGTAGCCAAAAATGATTCAGTGTGGTGACAGGAAAACCTCATTGTACTAAATGTCAGGAAAACTAAATTTCTGGTCCTATACCTGCTGTTAACTAGCAGGATGGCTTGGGGCTGAAACATTTTAATTATCTGGCTTCAGTTTCTTAGTCCTCTCCCTTTTCCTCCTCCTGCTTCTCCTCCTATCTCCATTAAGTTGTATTAAAACATGACACTGATAAAGAAGTATGTGTAATTAGGCAACATTATTCACAAACACCATGTCAGAAGAGGACAAATTCTTTAGCCAAGGCAATCAATTAGCAGTCAATGAACACATAATGTGGGAGATTTTAGAGACATATAAGCCAAGGTCAGTGCTTTCAAGAACTCATTGGGGCTTTTTGAAAATAAATTTTGTCTAAACCAGGACAAATAATATAATGCTGAAACAGTTAATGTAGACGAGTACAATGTGAGATCAGAGTCAGTCCTTAGCTAGAGTTGTCAGAGAAGATGCCATCAAAGCAGACTTCAAATGACACTTACTGGGGCAAATAGATTTAAGCTGTAGGAAAGTACTTATTGCATATTTCATATAAAAGTCTAGGAAGTCGTGATTTGGTGGTTAAAAGAGAAAAAAAAACTGTAGTGTGTAACAAAATGCTTAAGTCAGTAGACCACAGTATTAACTCAATGTTAGTCATAGAAATTTTGAGAGATTATTACTCTAATTTGGCTGGTCATTATGTCTGTTAATGGTAAACTATACCTATAACTTTTTAACTGAAAGAATCTGTCCTTGAGTGCTGGCTGCGAGAGAGTCAATATTTTCTCCTAGGCAACCAGCGGTATAAGAGAATGGAAAGGTACATCTATAGACCCCAAGGAACACAGGTGTTGTGGAGAGTAGAGAGGAACATCCACTCGGGCCTATTTGGCAGGGCTAGGAGTGTGGAGATTTCATCTCAAAGTACCCACCTGCTCCTCTGGATCATGCAGTGGACTATAGATGCCAGAAGCCACCACTGACTACTGTGAATGAGCCCCTTTGAGGATGTTGCTATAGTCTGAGAAAGTCACATGGGAAATGACACTCATGCAGAGAGGAGGATACATCATGTATAGGCTATCCATTGTCAGAGGGCCAAGGTTTTCCAGATAGTGGGCAACTGATTTTATAGTAGAGGTTAGTCAAAGGCTAGAAGAAATTGGCATTTTCATAGCTTCATGTGAAAGCTTTGAATAACTTGGCAAAGTTAGAAACTGGGGATATCCATATAAGGAGAACCTACAGTGAGATGCTTAATTCCGAGGAAGCTTCTCTTCATTATGGGGGCAGTGGTTCACCTACTCCCCGGTATTCTGGTTTCTAATAAGCAAAGCTTTTCCCTACACATTCCTGGCCTCCTGGTTAATTCACACACTCACTCTTCCCCCAGGAAAGGGGAGGAAGTTGTCAGAATGCCGAGTTCCAGTAAGGCGCCCATAAGTGCCCTTGAGGACTAGTCTGCCCATAGAGCACATGCATTCTGCCTGGTCCTCACACTCCACGTCTGACAGGGATGACGCCAAAGTGGAGAAGCCTGCGCTTGTTCAGTGCCGCCTGGGCTTAGGTGCATAAGACTCATTCCGGAGTTCGCTATTAGGCAGTCTGTTGTGGTCACATATCTAAGACACATTTTCCAATCCTTTTTTTTTTTTTTAAGTAAAAAGGAACTATTTTGATCTCTACTTCCCTAAGTTCATTGTTTATCTCTCAATTGTTTCAAAATTAGGCAACAAGAATAGTATTTATTGGGCCACTGCTAACTTGAACTATAGGAAAAATTATATTTCGCATATAGTTTTATTTATTTTACACATTTTATTGTAATTCACTGAGGTCAGATATATCGGCAATAGAAGGATTCAAGGTGGTGTTAGTATAGCCTCACATTTACCAGTCCACGGGCACCTATGCAAACAGCAGCTTCCTACCAGAAGTTAGTGGTGACACCTGGCCAAGCCCAGTGAACCAGGATAAGAGAAGCAATACTTCATGATCAATAGTTCATGAAATTTGTAAGGTAAACCCTGTTCTTCCCCACGAATGAATCCCTTTGAGGGTATTGGGTTAGCACCCTGCGGCGTTTGACAGGTGGTAGGGCAATGTCGCCCAGGCCCACTCGACATTACTTCCATCTCCAATGACAGAAAACACCCTAGATTCAGTGTCTCAGGGGAGACACCTGATGGGGGGAGAGGGTGGGCACCTGTGTTTCACCAGGACTTATAGCTTGCAAGGTTTTGAATATGGTTAGAGAAAAAAAAAAATCAACACTGGATGTTTACACTAACATTTCCAGAAATTCAAGGCTAAACTTAGTCCTGAGTTTTCGAGAATGGTAAACACGCGGAGCAATGCTGTTTTTGCCTGCTTGGTTTCCCAGCTTCCAAGACAGTTCAGAACCACCTTGCCACCATCTAAGAGGATTTTGAGAGCAGAACTGCAAAGGTCTGGTCTACTTCTCTTCTGAGTGATAAGAGGCTACAGGCACTCCCAGAGATGTAAAGGAAAAAGAGGCCTGAAGATCAAATCCTTACGACATCCATGATGGTTAAGGTGGCTTCACTATGGTAGACTGAGTCCCAGATTTGGCATTATTCTATGATGAGTTAAAATCCCTACTCAGCCACTAAGTAAGTGTATGACCTTGAGCAAGTCCCTTAACTTCTCTCAGCTCCAGAAATTTAAAAGTCTGTAATGTGGGGCTAATAATTACACATAGAGAAATAATCCACATGAACATAAATTTCATGCCATAAGTGTTCAATATATTGAGTTAGATTAGACACCAGAAAGTATAAAATCTACTTTAAAAAAGGCTTTAGTGACGAATGGGTGGATAACAGTGGAGGGGTCTGAGGTTCTATAGCATTACAGAGATTCAATGCTGGAGGGTAGTTGAGAGTATCTATTGCAATGTACTATTTGGAGAATCCATAGATATTAAGCAACTTCTGGTAGTCACACAATTAAGAAAATTGGAACTGGTCTGAGAAGTCAGAATTTTCCATCCCCATCTAATGGTTTTGTGCCTACATCTGTATCCTACATTTAAAACAGCAGTGAGGCACAGAGATGTGACATTCCTGACGAGTGAAGAAGAGTCCCAGAATTCCATGCCAAAATGTCACTGCTGCCAAGGCAAAATTAAACACAATGTAGAAGCTCCTGATGGGAGACAGATGACAAATTCTCCTCTTAGCACTCTCTTATTTTTAGGTCAAACACTTGAATGAACAGCGTTGGAAATAAGACAAACTATTGAATTTACAAACAGGTTCATGCTTAGATTATTGATTATTCTCTTTTATAGGATCATACTGGGGCAGTTATACAATAACTGAAAACCACGTGCCCCTCCTTTATCAAGAGAAAAATTAAAACCAAATGCATGGAGTACAAATTAAAGGAGATATTGCCACCTCTCAGATTGCAGGAGTTTATATGTTTTCAATGTAGTGTCTTGGATGAATAGCAGAGAGACTAGTACATTGACATTTGATGAAAATTCTTACTATGCTGGAAACTAGGCACATTTTTTAATACTATCTTATATTTTCTGGGAACTGTCCTTAATTGTAAGACATTTAAGGAAAGCATCCTAACTTATCTACGGGCACCAAAAGATGAAAGCCATTTCTAAGATTCTTAGACACTGAATCCAGGGTGTCCTCTATCATTGGAGGCGGAAGTAATGACAAACCGGTGACAATACCCTAACTCCTACCAGATGCTGCAGGGTGCTAACCCAATTGTCAGCCACTTCTCTTGGCATCTCTTGAGACTTAAAACCACCAAGTTCTACATTTCATCTACACAGTTTGTGCTGTCTGATCGATAATTCTGATAGAAGAGTCCAGAAGCTAGCAGAAAAGGACAAGAAGCCACACACCCAGGCTAAATACAACAAACATTTTCTCAATCTACTGTTTGGCCAACTGCAAAGGAATAGGGTGCTTTTGCATCTGGAAGTTTCTATCATTCAACCCTTTGCATTTGCTTATACACACAATAACTAGACTTATATACTTTTCCAAGCTTTGGTCATTTTCACATTATTATAGATTGTGACAGGAATACCAGACTATCAGGTTTTAAACCTGTCAGCCTACGACATTTCATTTCTATTCTACAACCCTTTTACCAGCTCTTCCCACACTTATGGGTGTCAGACTGATGATGCATCTATTGACTGAGCATGAGTTGCCTAGAGGCACTTTTTAGTTCTTTGTTAAAATGTGGCTCTCATCTTTTCTGGGCTCCTAGGCCACAGTGTGTCTGTGCTAGGTGTTTTGTTTCTTTTCTTTCTTTCTTTTTTTTTTTTTTTTTGGAGTGTAAGTGTGTGAAGCTGGAAATAATAGTTCTTAGAGAGCCTCTTCATGCAAGAGCATCTACTGAATCATCCTTGGAGAAAAGGAAATCCAAAGAGAAAATCATCCTTGGATTCAGTGGTTATTGAGACTATCTCAAAGTTTCAAAGGTGTGGTGCATTAGAATATCAAAGCAGGATTCTTTGCTTGTACATACACAGATAATGATTTCTGCCTCTCAGTGCAAATGGACAACATATCTAAATGTACCTGCTACATTATCATCCCAAATGCAGGTAAAATAAAGCACATTTCCTGGCAAATTAAGCCATTCTAGATGACGATGAGCCTGCTAGCTCCAGTATAGACTGAAAGGTTTCTGACTTTTGAATTTTGTAAATAAGAAAAATAAACTTAGAGATTAAGATAGAGTGGCTAACTTCAAATTTATCCGTTGAAGACATTAAGATAGAAAACAACATTTACTATCACCATTATTTCCTAAAGATAGAAAATACATAATGATAGTTCTTTAAATTAAATACAGTTAGCCTTAGAACATTATTTTTATTTTTCTCATTTTGCCATAGATCAGAATTAGACTGTCAACCTATGCTTAGAAAATGCTAGTATATCCTCTCTCTTCCACAACCTAACTAAATCCTGCCCTCCAAACTGAAGCAGCAACACGCTTTTAGAGAACGGCCATCTTCATCTTTGCTAATTCAAGAGAAAATGTGCAAGGGCATTTGTGATTACTCTAATTAGCTAGTCAAAACCATATGTGACTCTAAAGGTATCATTAAAAATCCCCTTCTGTAAGTCTATTTTTTTTCCAGAACCTACATTTGCTTTCCTGAGTTCCCAGATATATATGTTTTTTTGAAAAAATATACCTGCTTGGCTTAGAAAATAAGAGAATCATCTGATCAGTACTTACTCTTTCTACTTAAAAGCATGTTTAATTTCTGGAGAGCAGGGATCCTCATATTCTAAATTTGTTTTTCTTTCCTACAGGGAGTGTAAATGTGGTATCTAAACAACCTGGCCCTGCTAAGGGGAAATCCTGGTGCAGAAATTAGCTGAGTGCTTTGCAAATTCTCTCCTCTTTGGTTTCCCAGTGGGTTGCTGTTTCCCCTGCACCAGCTAACTTTCTTAGGGACAGAGTGCCTGACCTTTCTGGAATTGCAGGGCTCAAAGGAGTACAGGTAATTTCTTTTGACTAGTAGAAGTAGACCCTTGTGTTAGTTTCTGGACTACAACTTGTGGTAAACTTTTTTTAAAATCATCTTTTTCAGTGTTTCATTTGGTAAAATATAGCTGCTCCAGATTTGTTACAACATACATGTGGAGATAGGCACATCCAGGACGTTTTGTTTGAAATACTTTCTTTCAAGTTTCTCAACTTGGGCTTGAGTTTGTAGGAGACGAGGTGGCTGAGTAAGCTTTTCGGAAATAGATCTTGCAGGCCAAGACCATAGGAGGTTGAAACTTTTTTTTTTTTTTTTTTTAACGTTTTTATTATTCTCATATCCAGTGCATTTAAAATACTGCCCCTGAAATCTCAAGATTTGTGATGAAATCTCTTAAAATTGCGTTAGACGGTGTTACATTTCAAGTTTTTCGTTTACAATAGAATAAAGGCTAAAATAAGGAGTGGTGGGGGTTATACTTATTCACCAGTATTGCCATTTCTCTAGCACATGTGCTCTTTGTGAGAAGGAAAACTGCCTTAGCTGATAAAATACTTCATGGTTATCCTTGTATCTCTTCGTTCTTTGAGCAATATTTTGAATAATCTTTGAGGATCCTGAATAATTAATTTCAGACTCTCCCACTCTACCATAGGTGCTCAAAGTATCAAGGAATAAAGTCACTCATCAAGGATCTAAATAGGATTGTTTGCTCTTGTTATTAATACAACTTACTGTTGTACTTGTAACCTGGAAAGAAGGTCGAGGGGAGGAGTGGGGCTAAAATATGAAATTTAAGTCTCCATAAATCACACACCAAATTACACAAACATATATAGCTTAATACGGCCTCTTTTTGTTAGTAAATGCTACATTCCTTCTCTGGTTTCATTCCATTTATGGTGCAGAAAGTTAAGGATCTAATACTGTAAATCCTGATATAGGTTGCCTAGGGTTTCTCTATGCTTGGGAATAAACTCCATAGTTATAATACTGACGAAAGGTATGGATTGCGTGCTTTTCTGGAGCCAGACACTTGACGTAATGCTTTGTATGTATTGAATAAATTAATTTTCACAACTCCATTATCAATGCTCCCATTTTACAGGTACGAAAACCAAGGTTCATAGAGGTTAATATCATGGGGATATTCTCCACCTACGAGATAGACTAGAAGCAAAGTTACATGCCAACAGTTTTTGAAACATATACACTTGACTTTCATACTCAAGTTGAGGGTCTGGAGAAGTTGCATATTCAAACACGAATGTACACTCAGACCACCTTTTTCCATGGATTTTCCTGAATTCTACTGGAAATGTGGGGGATGGGCAGGAAAACACAGAGAGCTAGGGTAGGCAAAGAGATTTCTGGCCTCGGGGTGCTCAGCACCCACACCTACTGTCCCATCGAGCCACCTCCCCCTGTGACTCTTCCCAGAGTATCCTTGTCCATTCCTTTTTTAGGCCTGTCTCACTTCCGGGAGTCTACCATTCTACCCTGTCACATAAATTCAACCCTCTTTATTCCGCCCCCTCCTCATCTACAACACAGCCTCAATCTGCACTTGACGTATTTCCCAGTCAGGAAATATGCTCTTTAAAAGAAGAGTCAAGTATTTTTATTTCCACGACCTTCTCCTCAACCCTGACTACTATCCCCAGTGTTTAGTGCTGCGCTTCCACCAGTGATTGTATAATATGTGCTTTAGTCCACATGATTCTTTTAAGTCTCAGCCAAAGGGAATGGCCTTGAGTTTTGGCAAAATGGGTACAAGCTATAACTTCTCCATTTGAAGTGTAAGGAAATACGTATCTTAGAACTTTTAGTAAGGATGGGCAATGTTCTGGACTTTTGTGGAAATTCTACCAAAAGGCAGAATATTCCCTTCCCCAACAAACAATGAAGTACTTATTTTTTTGAACTGGGTTTTCTGATTCAGACATCAGTTGGAAAACAACTTGTATAAAGTCATTAAGTCAACTCAAATGTAAAGTTTTAAAAACTTCTCTTTTTAGGACTATATATCATTTATGAATGTAGAAAATAAATTATTGTTTCAATCTTGCTGTTTCATAAAAATCCAGGCAAGTTTAAACAACGTTCTCTTCTTTTTTTCTCCCCTACTGGACTACCAAAATCAATGAATAATTTAGAAAGAAAGAGAGAAAGAAAGAGAGAAAGAAAGAAAGAAAGAAAGAGAAAGAAAGAAAGAGAAAGAAAGAAAGAAAGAAAATGAAAGAGAGAAAGAAAGAGAAAAAAAGAGAGGGAGAAAGAAAGAAAAAGAAGGGGAGAGAGAGAGAGAGAGAAAGAAGCTCCTACTGTCAGTTTCTGAGCCAACAGATAAATATTCAAACAAGCAGAAACAGCACCATGAAATACTGAAGGGGGATTTTACATTTTGGGATGAGTAAGCTTATGCTTTACTTTTAAATAAAATTGAGCCAGGGCTCATGCAATGAATCTGCTGAGTTTCCTGAAGATATCTCCTAATTCCTGGGGAAAAAATATATTTCCTGTACCAAAAGCATTTTTAATAGCTCTTCCAGTGAACAAAGAATGGTCACCCTTATTTCCCTGGTCAATGTGCCAAAAATGCTGGGAAAGTTGTTTCTCATTGTTTCAGCATTAAGTCAACATTTGAAAAATGGAGGGTTTTTTTTTTTTTTTAAATCATAGGATTAATATCCAGGTCATGGGTAATAGAAATTTCACCAGCTTTGGTGCATTGGGCTTATGAAATTGAAACAAGTGGCTCTATTCATTATTAACAAGAATATATGGCTGTGTTTAAACTAAATATCAAAGTCCTAGTTGAGTCTTAGGGGCCAAGTGACTCCATGATATAAGGCCCCCTTGCTGCCCTTTTATGATTTTCTGCAGAGTTCTTCACACAATTTACAGCCTTATAATCAGTGGGGTCCTATAGATCAAGGTGTAAGCAGGGTAAAATATGTTTTGTTAAACAAAAATTGTGAAACACTCCAATGTGGCATATAAATTACTGTTTCTTCCCTACTTTTCTGCTTTCAAATTTACAGCATTTATCTGGCATACCTTTTTGTTTTGTACAAAAGAAAATCCAATTACTTACATTTATTTAAATGAGAGGTATGATTTAAAAATATTATTGCTGGGATGTTAAATCCTTAAATCCAATGCTAGAGTTGTCCTTGAGCAATATGGTGACTATTGGTTATTATTATGTTAAAAAGTAGTTTTCTTGTAATGTCTTTGTACAAAAATTGGCAGGGAAATGAAGGTATGTTCAGTTAGATATATCACATAACTAAACAGGTAACTTCCTTTTATTGAAAAGAAAACTGGGTACTATATACAACAAACTTTTCATTCATGACCTTATCGCTTAAAAATGCTACACCAGATATATTTATGGATGATAGATAGTAGATAGGTAGACAGACACAAGGTGTGGAAAAATTCTTGGTCCAGTTTCCCTCATATTTATCAAATTTTATTTGGATTTATTGAAAATCTGGTAAATTATTTGCCCAGTTATCTGCATTTATTGGATCCAAATGTTTAGCGATATGATTAATTTTAGGCTTTTAGTATATAAATCTTAAAAAAACAATGAAAGGAGATTTTTCTTGTTAACCTAGCATTTGGAACCTCATCCTAATGTGGGAAACTATATTGACACTATCTTGAATGGATACCATTGGTTGGAGAGTTAGATAAGAAATGGAGAAGGGGGACATTGGTAAAGATATTTTCATCATCATGAATTAATATTTAAGAGAAAATGATAACAGGATTTAGATAGATGGGAGTGTTATAACCCTAACACTCTAATAAGCATCACTGTATTCTCAATTACTACAGAATCATACTGCATTTATTATTAATATTAATACCACGTACCTTAAAATAGCATTTATTGAGTCTGTCTTCTCTGTTAAGTGCTTTACACACATCTCATTTAATTATAGTAAATAATTCTATGAAACTAGTATTATTATCCCATTTTACAGATGTAGAAACTGTGTCTTAAGTTTCTGTAACTTGCTCATGGTAGTACACCTGCTAAGTGGTGAAACCAGGATTGATACACCTAAGAGCTTAAGTTTTAATTCGTATCCTGTAACACCCCGACCCTCTGAGCTTCACCCCTACCTGATCCTGCCGTTTGGCATTTCCCACCAAATTTTTCAAAATAGACGAATATGTTATTACTTTGAGAAATTCACCTAAATTTCCTTACATTTTTTGGTGGAGCAATACTTGTTAAAGTTTGACATCAGTTTTCTTTCTTTTTAGAAGAAAGGCTATCTCAGAATGGATCAAGCTTTCCAAAATTGGGTGAGTTTGGCTAAATTATTCTCAGAGTAGCTTGAAGGTAAATTGGACTAAGGTGGAATCTTCGGTCAATTTTCCAAGAGAGGGCAAAAAGAGTCTCTGAATTGGTCAAGACTTTGTTCTTCTTTTAATTTTAGTCACTGTGTTGGGCACTTTACATCATTTAAACTCGAGAAGCTGGTTAGAAAGACTCCATTAACCCCATTTAAAAGAAATCTGAGATTCAAAAAAAAAAAGGCTTGCAGCTCCCTAGATGAGGCTAAACCTAGATTATCTTCTGACACCGGGGGCCCCTTCTGTATCACGTTCTCCTTCAAAGGCCCTAAAGACACAAATAATTTTGAAAAAGTATCTTTTTGTTTTGTTCTCCATAATCTACAGTACCTTATCAATCCACTCAATATTTCAATCATTGCAATCCTGCTTCCTTAATGGACAGAAGAAAGTTACAAAAATTTATTATATAAGAAGGATAACAGTGATTGATAACAGCATTGGCATCCAGGAATTGATTTCACAAAACAAATGTGCTTTCTTTTTGGTTGAAAAATTATCGAAGGTCTAAAGACCAGGTTAGACAGAATGTTGGAAAGATAGAAGCAATTTTATAATAAGCAACAGTGCTTTGATTCTATGTTAAATGGTTTAGTGAAAAGTGAAATGCAATATGTACTTGAATGGATCTTTTTTCCCCAGTGCTATAGTCTAGAATATTTAATGTCTACTTAAATTTGAGATATTGAAAGAAAAGGAAAAGAAATTCAAATACACTCTATAATGATTATGCTTTTCTGTTTCTCTATTTATTTTCCGCTCTTTCCTAAAGGCAATGTGATTTCATTAATTAACACAAATGGTCCTAAGAACCATTGCTTGCTATTGTGTTATTCCTGTCTAATGTTTCTGCAATGTTGCATAATGTAAAATTTTTGCACAGCAATACTCAGCCAGGACTGTTAGTAGCTGAATTACCATGTGTTGGCAGTATCTGTTAAAACCTGATCTGTGTAAGTCCTCTGAATAGGATGTGTGAAACATACTGTAAGAGAAGGATGACCTATCTTAGATAAAATACACTTGCTTCTCACTTTTGCTGTTAGTAATAGCATTTAGTCTGTCTTAAAATAATTATCAATCAGCACTGTAAGGCACAGAATAATTAGTATTTCCCTAATTTCCCTATATCCTAATGGCCCTGGAATATTTTCTTTTGTTCATTTTGTATTTTTTACTATTTTATCATTTTTGTTGAAGAAAAGGTAACCTTAAAAGGAGGTACAATAGAATGCATTGTTTCCTATGAAAGCTACAGAAGCCATTTAAGGTATCTCGGATTTATGAAATTACTGTTCCCAGAGTTAGCATGAACCCTATTTAACTCAAACATCGCTATCCTTTTTGCCAGGAACTCTGACAAGCTGAATAAATACATAAAAGGGGGGATCTTGGAAGTGGGTAGACAGACTGGTGACTCATGACAGGGTCAGAGCCTTAGCTATTTGCTTAGAAACAGATCTCTCCCTCTGGCTGCCACGGGGAGGAAGTGATGATGGAGGACAGTTTGTTCCATAGCAGCATGGTCTAGGCAGCTGGCAGGTCAGGGGTTAAACATGTGCTATCTCAGCTATGCTGGGTGCAATAACAACATTAGGCATCAGGAGAATGATCTATCAGGACAATTAGTCAAACAGGCCTTGTGGTAGCCCAGATAGGCCTGGGTCTGTTTGCATCTTTTTATCAGTTTGAGATAAGGGTCCTTGTGAACCTTTCTGTTACCTTGAGAAAGTAGACACCTGGATGCTAAACGTAAGACAACGGAGTCTTTCAAAAATTGATTTTGAAAAAGGACTACAATTCCCAGATGGAATTAAAAAATCTTTACTTCTTGCTAAAAAAAAAAAAAAAAAAAAAAAAAAAAAAAAAAAAAAAAAAAAGAGGAAAAGGGAGGAGGTGGAGGAATAAGAATTTCTTTGCTTTTTTTTTTTTTTCACTTACTTCTCAGTTGATTCTCCCAAGAGCAGAAATTACAGAACTGGACTTCTTTTCATCAAATACAAAACTTGGCCCTGATGCTTTAGGAAGTGAAGAAAATAATTTAGATTATTGTGGTTTTTCTGCCCCCTCCAAGATTTTCCTGTAAATGCCACATTTTGCCATAATGTGTAAACTGACGCAGACATGCAAAACATTTGTCTTTCTTGGTTCATGTTTACTTGATTTAATATTTTTTCTTCTCTTGTGATTGCAGACATTTAGAGGATAGCTTTCTTTTCTCCTGATGCTATCATACTAAGTCACACAAGAGTCAGAAACTTAGAAAGGAGGCTTTTGTAACAACTGTCTGTGACTAAATTTAACCATAGTAAAAGCTTAGAATCAGAAAATGTCAAGATGATAGTTGAAGATTAATCTTGAACAGCAATTTGTGGTGCCCTGAAGGTGTGTGATCATAGCTCTGTACCTTTGTTCATGTGATTCTCTGTGCCTACAATATTATTCTACTTCTACCCACCTTGGCATGAAACTGGATAAGCCTTAAGACTTATGGAAAAGAGATTGTGCTTGGGTCTTCAACAGGAGTAAGAAAACCGAAGGGTGCATTCTTTGCCTAACCGAATTTGAGCTTACTTCAGAATTTAATTTTCCCATCTTGCACTAAAATTTCTGGTTATCTTCAAACCTAGAGTCATCAACTATACTCACACTCCCTTTTTCCAGGAGACTAAAGCAATATTTGGGTAGGAAGGTATTCTTTGTTTCAACCTTCTTATTTATCCACTCCTAACAAAAAGCTAAGGAAGGGAGTTAGCTATTCAGACATATGTAGGAACAATTGTTATCTCCCTGACAGCACCTATCTACGTGGCCTTGGGGCATTTAATTAACCTCTCTGAACTTTACTTTCCCCCCATTTATAAATTGGTAATAAAAGTAGGAGCTATTTCATGGAGTTCTTGTGGGGCCCCAATGAAAAATTGTGCAGAGGTGCATCATGTGGGCATGGAATTCAGGAAGCACTGTACAAACGGCCCAGCTGTGGCATCACTCAGTACCTGTTGTGCAGGTAGAGATAGATAAACTGCCTTATGCTCCTGATAGTCTAAACCAAACTTACACTATTAAAAAACATCATGGCTTCCATAACAATTAGGATTATTTCATTGGATTGCTTTTTTATTTTATTTTATTTTTAATAAAACTTTATTTTTAAGAGCAGTTTTAAGTCTCTAGCAAAACTAAGTGGGAAGGTGTAGAGATTTCTCAATACCCCCCCCCCCCCCCCCCCCCGTGTTCACACATGCATGGCCTCCTCCATTATCAAATTCCCCTCCAGAGAGATACATTTGTTTACAGTTGATGAACCTACATTGGCACATCATAAGCATTCAGAGCTCATAATTAAGGTTCACATCTTAAAGTCATATTTTTAAGATGTCTGTACTCTCAGCCATTCATTCGATTGTTAATTCTTGTTTTTATTTAGCATATTTACTTTTCCCTAAGCTGTGACATTTTCTGTGCTAATAAGGTATGATCTAGGCCTGCTAGGGGCTTATAATTTAGTGTTTATCATTTTTGTCCAAAATATTTTATAATTTATTTTTGTAAAGGGCATATTACGCTACCACCCATATGGAGCACATTGTACTGGGCCCGTATGCTATTGCATACTTACTAAGACGAAAACATGTAGGTTTCTGCCAAAATATAAAAGAACGTGTTTTCTGAACCTCACTATTCATTCCTACAGTAAAAAATGGAAGGAGAAAATTTAAATTACAACTCTGTTAATTTGCCATTGCAAAGCAATTTAAATAAGACCCTTTAAAAGTTTTTTTTGGACAGACGCTTGTCTTCATTTTTAAGCTATTATTAGACGTTGACAATACATCAAAGGCCAGCTACAATGCAATCTGCTTTAGCAGAGAATTTGGGATAATGCAGTTCTGTTTTGGCCCTCAGATTTCCATTTAGAGTTATCTTTCCTGAACAGGCCCCTTTATAAAATACTGTGATGTCAGCTCTACTCTGGGTGTCATAAGAACCCTGCAGACACTGGAAAAGTGTGTCTAGGATAGCATAGGGCATCTGCATGGAGGAACATCAGATTTTATGCCTGAATCTCAACTAGCCAGGCCAAACTGCCAGTCATTTGGTGCAAGCCTTAAACAAACAGGAGGTCTGGTACCTCTCTTTTTAGAACCAGCTGCTTTGGGGGTTTAGGGTAGGAATGGGGCAGGTAGAACAGAGAGTTGGTCCATATAAGATCAACACACTGAGGACACAGTCACTTTCTACTTCTTTGTTCCAGTTACTGTGTCTTTCTCAATGATCCGTAGTGTGACATGTTTCCTCCTACCCTTGGATGTTGGACATATCCTTTCTGTCTGCAAAGTAAGTCTTCCCCTTAGCTTAAGCAGTTCTCTTTAGTCCTCATTCATATCCTAGTTAATTAAGGAATTCTTATCTCCAGACTAAACCTGGTATATAACTAAATCTAAATCTGATACATCTAAATCTAAATAAAAATTAAATCTAATTGTAAAATTAAATATGATATTTAAACTATTGTTTGGCATAACATATTAATGGGATTATTATGATTATTTAATGAATTCCTGTTTTGTCCAGTAGAGTATAAGTTCTCATAGCACTGGTCTTAAATCTCCTTGCCTCTGTGTCACTAATACCTGGCATGTAGGAGATGCTCAATAAATGCTGGCTGAATGTATTAAAGAATATATACTCTAGTAGCATTAAAAGAAAAAGGAATTACAAGTCATTAAATACTTACTAATATGTTGATTTTTCTATGTATATAAAATGCTATGTGGTTTAGCCAGATCTTAGAAATTTCAAGAGTTCTGATTTCAGTATAAAGTGAAATGAAAATGTAGAAATCTACCATGAAAAAATGACTTTAATTGTGATTACAAAACTATATTCCATTTTTGGTAAATTAATAAGGTTAAAATCAATGTAAGCAGTGACACTCTTTTATTGTAGAAGTTTAATTATCTGGCTTTTAAGATTAGTAAGGGCATCATAGCAGATTCCTCTTTTGCCCTCTACTTAACTTCTTAAAGGAGCCAAGTGAAATACAAATACATGGTTGGAGTCAACCGGATTTGCACAAAGAGCAAGGAAAAAGTCAGCAAGTATTCAAGTGCTTTACTTGTTACCCACAAACTGGGCAAAGCACAGCTACATTCATTCTTGCTAATGGTTTACGTTGTGTAGCTATTGAGTGAAGAATCCATTTATCAAACATGGTATCATGCCTTTTGGAAATACTTTCTGTTCTTGACATGACAGTGAGGCAAAAGACAAATGAAAGTTGAAAAAACTATAACTATTGGTTACTTTCAGGGTTTTTTTTTTGTTTTTTTTCTAGCTCAGGTGGCTGAACTGATTCACTGAAACAATATGGAAAAACTGCTGAAAATCAGATTCCAATGGTGGTTGATAAAAAATGTGTCACTTAGAGATTTAGGATTAATCAAATTATTCTGAGAGACAAGATAAGTTAAAGAAATCTTTATCAAAAAATTATGAGCTCTGAAATAATTTAACTGGCAGAAGAAGCCAAGATAATTTGTGCTCTTTATTGTATAGCAGCTGTAGAGTGTACCATCTTTTGAAATGAGTTAAGGTTTAATATTTGCTGAGCATTATCATGCTTGGGATGAGTAATAGTAGAAAGTGTTGGCTCAAAGGAGCATGAACTATTTGTGCAATAAGATAGGAAGGGAGCAGCAGATGACAGATGAAGTCTAGACAGGTAAAGTGCGGTGGAAGAAACCCATGATAGCACGAGTGAGTCAGTCAGTGACCAGAGAGCAGTCACATTAGGATAAGCCTGGCAGATATCATAGATCAGTCTACCAAGGCCAGGAGATAATCCGGCAAGGGAAAGGTCAACATGGCCACAAACTACCAAGACAATGGATTAAGCACATTGGGAAATAAGTTCTTGACATGCTAACTCATGATCACTTTTCTGTATCTGTTTGCCCTTTCAAAAGATGATCAACCCATGTTAATTTCAGTTTTTGTTACTTGCTAATTTATATATAAAAATATATATGTTTGCATTTCAGGTTAAATAACATAGATGAGCTTAGTAAAGAATGCGTTTTTCTTTTTATTCATTTATTTTCTATTTTAAAATTGTTTTTAATTGAAAAATCATAATTGTGTATATTTATCGAGTACAGGGTGATGTTTTGATATGTGTGTGTATATATATATATACACACAATGTGGAAAGATTAAATGAAGCTAATTAATATATATATATTACATTATTTACTTATTTTTTTTTGTGGGGAGACACTTGAAATTGAATCTCTTAGTGATTTTGAAATTTAAGATACATTTTATTGACTATGGTCATTCTGCTATGCCATAGATCTGACCAGCAACTTCTCATTCCCTCCCTTGCCCCCCAACCCTCTGGTAACCATGGTTCTGTTCTGCCCTCTACTTCTATGAGTTCAACTTTTTTAGATCCCACTTATGAGTGAGATCAAGGAACATGTCTTTGGATTTCGTCCTAAGGATGAATTGCCTAGATCTCCTTGTGATAAATAATTTCAATTTCAATTTTTAAAAGTGATTTACTTTATAGATTTGAGTGTCATTTTTGTTGTACCATTCCAACTCTTTCAACACTGTTCATGCATTATATAACCGATATTCTATAATGCAGTTGGCCTTGATAATCGAACAATTATTGTGAAGTAGTACTCTCTCCCCAAGAGAGTATTTTTAAATGACTAGTACTTTTAAATGACTAATATAATATAATTTTTTAAAACATAACAGACCTACCCATAATATTTTGGTTTCTCAAGTTTCAAAGGGCACATGCTTCTCATAAAACACAGATAGCTATATTTTTGCAGATCAAAGTATCTAGGTTATGATAAGAGGCTTATGGTCTCAATAAGTTTTTAGGGTTAGAAATTTACATAAATTCATATCTAGAGATTCAAAGAAATCTCTAAGGATTGAAACTTGAAATACATGTACTTTTTTTTCTAGGCCAGTTAAGAAATGAAAACATTCTTAATTATTTCAAGCCATATAGTGGTGTACAGTATAATTAACTCTGATGTGTGTCTCACACCCAATTAGAGGGTATTTTAGCACCAAGATAATTAGACTCAGCAGCACCTGGGAAGTGTAATCAAACAGGTTTATCACCACATATTATTGTCCTATGATCCTTTGCACTTTTTAAATGCTGTGCCTACAGAGAATGGTCAAGACCTCTGGGAAAATATTGCTCATTATAGAAACTTTACTAAGGCCTAAATCCAGTTCAAAGTATTCCTGTTTATTTAAAAATCCCTAACCTTTTGCTATGGCTTCATAATCCGTTTGCTACTTTTACTAATGATTTCTTCACTGCTTAACAGGAGGATGACCCTCATCTACTTACCTTGGTAGTAAAAGTTTTGTGATATTTTCTTGTCAATGAAGATAATCTGTTAAGATTGTTTTCCTTGGGTTACCTGAGGATCGAGCACAAAACTGGAGCTGTGGATATAATTCATGTTCTGGAATTTTCAGACACCATCAGCTGAGAGGTGGACACCAAGAGTCCAGCTAGAGGCTCAGGTCTAAGAGTGTCATCTTTGGACCCATGGACTGGGGGCTGGCTAGAAATGCAGACTATCAGACTGGGCCCAGGCCTTTTTTTCTCTGCACATTAACAAGGTGATTCCTCTTCACCTTAAAGTTTGAGACACATGGGTCTAGTTAGAGTAAGAAGTTCTCTAGGGCAGGGTACATGTAGTATTTGTCTTGATGGTTCTAGTAGCAGCAGAATGCATGATAATGTGTGTGGAAGAAAAGTAATAAAGAAAGAAGGAAGAAATACTGGCCCCAAAGTCCACTGCTCTTACCTTAATCCTTATTCTTTCTAGTCCTGGTGTTTTCAACTTGCTGCAGATTTGAGACTGTCCAAATCCAATATTTAGATCTTAGCTCAGGGCTAAGCTACATACCTTGTGAATCCTGACACTCCATTATCAACATGGTAGTAACATGGCTTTCTGACTTTAAAAGACATGAACAAAGACTGGGCCACAGTCATCATTGCTCTATGTTAACATACTTAGAAGCAGCAGCAACTCATGCAGCCAAGCTTGTCTAGATAAAGGCTTTTTCATCTTCCTGGTTCCTTTTTGTGCTTCCGGTTTGAGTAACATGACATGAGGAAGTCCTGGCAACAAAGACCCTGAGGTTGAGTAAAAAATACAGCAACCTTTGCGGCCTCATATGGAGAATCTGATTTCCTCATAGCCAATGGCTTTTATACAAGGCAAATCAGAGTCCTGCAATCCTGGCTCTGTTCCTCTAGGCAAGTAAGACCTTTTTTTCTTTGCCAATGTGAGTTTTTTGGGGGGGTCATATAATCACTTATAATTACATTAAAGTATTTGCCAGTTAGGTAACTTTTAATAATACATTTTGGCCCAATTTTTAAAATATTTACTGAGCCAACTAATTAAAAATATACTAATACTAAAATGAAAGTTAGTGGAAGCTGAGGAAATAATTTGTGTGAATTTAATGGCTTGGCCTATTCATTTGTAATTTTAAGTTTTTTTTTTTAATTGGGAATGTACTGGGTGCTATATATATGGATAGATAGATATGCACAGACATATATTCTCTAGAGATTATATATATAATCTCTAGAATCTGGTAGATTTTAAGTTCTCTCATGTATATATGGGGAAGGGGGAGAGAGAGAATATGAGAGAGTCATTGGTTGGCATTGGGAAAATAACAATATATTTAAGAAAGAACTAAGGACATAAATTGTACATGTAGTAGATGACAAGTATCATGAGAGGCTTTTAGACATCAGAAGAAAGGACCATGGCCATCTTGGTTGATATATTAATATGAAGGATTCATACTGGGAGGATAGTGGATCTCAAAGATTTTTAAGGCAAATACCATCACGCCTTGCCTAGAAACTACATGAAAGACTTGCTGTGGTCATTTCACATTAGAAAGATTAATGAGGAAAACATGTGAGAACAGTCATATCTGAGTAGCTAACTCAAGCTACGGTTTCAACCATATTCCACCCTAAGGCATTTTAGAGAGACTTATTGCTGGGAGGGAGGAAAACGAAACAAAAGAAAAACTTTAATAGATTCAGATAGCTGATGATCATGGTGACCAGAAAATAAGGCAGCAATAAATATTTTTAAAGCTATGTTTATTTCAACAAAGTAGAAAAGTCTACTTAGAAGAAAAGAAAAAGTTTTGTTCCATATGACAACCAAGTTTGCTCTGTGTGTCCATATTTCATATAAAACCCAAACATCATTTTCATTAATTTTTTTTTTTTCACTTTTCAATAGGTTTAGACTCAGATAGATATATTTTTACTCCATTTACCACTCTCTACTTAGTAGCTACATGCTTAGTGTTTGGCAAGTTCCCATAGGTGACCTAAGTGGAAAGAAGTTCACAAACAAATTCCTTATTTGCCCTCTGTTGCTAACTTTAATGGAAGCTGAAATGGTGGTTTCTAAGCACTAAAATTTTGTTTTCAACAGTGTATTCCTTTTCTCAACAGAAGAAGAAAAAGAAAAACAGAGAAGACATCCAAGACTTTAGGCCTCACAGACATTTCCACAAGGAGAAATCAAAACTTTCTAAATACTGATATTCAGTGTAAATCTTCTAACTATTGATCTCAGTGTCTCTGTCAGGAGCTTGCAATTATGCCATCCTATGGAGATCCTTGGCCAGAATGATTCATATTTAATCAGCTCTTTAATATAGAAAAGTGTTAAAAGCTGATTAGCATCTCCCTGTTTCCTCTACCATTCTGCTTCCTTCCACAGTTAATAGAGCCTCTCGCAGTTCAATTTGCAAAACCCTTGGAAGGTTTTTATCCTTTTCCTCTTTTGCCTTCTCATTCTTCATCTCTTGACTTCCCCTATTTGTGAACAGCCGGAGCAGACTTTAAAAACTCAACAGTGCTTGGCCAAAATAAACTAATTTTCATAGAATAGCCACATATCCACTATGATCTACAATTTCTCTGGCTCTGACATCTCTACTCCCCTTCTGTGAATGACTCAAGGCATAGACTTAATGTTCTGAGGCTCCTGGGATGCCATTCTCAGAAGCAGATGGGCTAATAAATGTACATGATATCTCACAATCCAAACCAAGAAGCAGGTTTAATTTTAGAACTCACTCCCGATGAAAATATAAGGTTTAAAACTGTGATTCAGTGAAAGGCTCTTCAGAACTTTACTTCCTTGTAATATTTCTATGTGTGGTGTGTGTGTGTGCAAATATGTGCATGATATGTGTGCTGTGGGAGAAGGTATTACTAGTAATAGAATATTCTAGAATAAAACATTCATAGGAAAAGTACTGGGAGCTCAGGCATTTATTTGAGTGATTATGGTTGTTAAACACAAATAGGGAAACATTGAAACCGTTGTAAGACAGGTAACTTCCCAGGTATTTTTATTTGTTTATTTGTTTGATTTTTCGCTGGTGTGTAGTAGTAAGTATGAAATGCTACCACATTTGTGGATTTGCTCTTCATAAGGCCTATTGCTAACAAGGCAAGAGTCTTTCTTCATCTGTTACTTGATATGCAGCTGTTTAAATAGAGTAGGCTTAGATAAGTGATCTGAAGGAACATTTGCACTTGAGCTTGCTTCCTCAAAGGATAAAATAAAAGTTTTATTTTTAAAAGAATGGAAAAAAGACATCAGGAATATTTCCTCAATAGAGAGAATTGAAGATAAAAAATAATTATATCGAACTGATTTGAACATAGACTTCCAAAAGATATGAACACATTACTTCTCTGTAGTTAACCTTTAATATGCTCACCTGATTCCGGCAGGTATATTTTGTTTGCAAAGGTGGAAAATATTCTGTCAAATTACTGTGAAAATGACCTCTCTCTCTTATACTACCCAGGCACTCTTAAATTTTTACCACCAAAGAGAACATTGACGCTTTACCCCAGGTCCCTGGAGTTAGTTTAAATCTATGTTTTGGTAAAGGTGTTTTGCTTTAATAAAGAATTTTTTGTGTGTCAAAATCTTCAGAATGGATAGCTCAACAACCGTAGTGACATGTAAATGGAAGGAGGCAGAATTGTGCTGAGATTTCCATTTTCATGTTTTCCACGACCCGATGTTTGACAGGGACCCAGCTGCCTATCTGCTGATCCACTGTGGGGCTCAGGTCCACAGACTGCTAAGATATTGCATAGGTCTTCAAGTTTATTTTTTTTCTCCAATTTTAGGGGCCCAGTGGACCCTAGGAAGATATCTGGAGGCAGACTTTGTGTTGTGCTCCTTGCTATGTTTGTACCTAAAGCTCTAAGCTTTTGTTAGTTACTAAAAAAAAGTCTTTTTTTTTTTTTTGAGACAGAGTCTCGCTTTGTTGCCCAGGCTAGAGTGAGTGCCATGGCATCAGCCTAGCTCACAGCAACCTCAAACTCCTGGGCTCAAGCAATCCTGCTGCCTCAGCCTCCCAAGTAGCTGGGACTACAGGGATGTGCCGCCATGCCCTGCTAATTTTTTCTATATATATTAGTTGGCCAATTCATTTCTTTCTATTAATAATAGAGACGGGGTCTCGCTCTTGCTCAGGCTGGTTTTGAACTCCTGACCTTGAGCGATCCACCCGCCTTGGCCTCCGATTCACCCGCCTTGGCCTCCCAGAATGCTAGGATTACAGGCATGAGCCACCAAGCCTGGCCTTAAAAAAAAGTCTCGAGTTAATCCTTTCCTTGTCAGGGCTCTTTCCCCTGCCTGGAAACCTCTGTAGTTCTCTACATCACCACAAATAATATGCCTTGCTATGGTGTATTCACAGTGCTTAGCTGTGTGTTAGCTGATTGGAGGGAGAACTCCTCTGTCCCAGTATACTAGGGAGTACATGAAGCTGACATCCTATCACTTCAAATGAATTATTTGTCCTCAGGAGTTGGAAGTTTTAATGCCTCTAATGGTGGAATTTGTGCTATCACAGGAGGCTGGCAGCAAGGAAACATGGGGAAGTTGCTTGAAATCCTAAAGGTGGTGGAGAATAGTGAGATGGGCCATCTCATTCACTGTTGGTAGGAATGTACATTGGCACAGCTACTCCCAAATGCAAATATATGTCATGAGCCCTCAAAAAGTTCACCAGCTTTGGTCTAGTTATTCCACTTGCAGCGGCCTTTTCTCAGGAAATAATCAAAAGTTCAAAGAATTATTTATTTGGTAGTGATGAAGAAGATAATTTGTTTAATAATACTAAGAACTAGTTTTAAGTGCTTATTATGAACTGTGAAAAACACCTGACATGCCTTGTCTCATTTAGTCTTCCCAGCAAGCCACTAAACTAAATATTATATTATTTCTATGCTCACTTTAACAATGCAGAAAAAAGAATCAGGAGGGTTGAAATGTCAAGTTCAATAAATACAGCAAGTGGGCAAGAGTTGTCTGATCAGGTCTGAAGCCCTTGTGCAGTGCAAAAAATACAAAATTTCACATGGGAGCTTTAGTCTGATTCTAGTGGCTACACCCTTAACCTCTCCCATCATACTGCCTTTTCAAGAATGTTCACCACCATACCATTTATTTAAGAGCCCCTCTGCATTGCCCTGGTGAGACACTACTTAAGATTCCTTAAAAATAATTGAGGCCAGGCATGGTGGTTCACATCTGGAATCCCAGCAATTTGGAAGGCTGAGGTGGGAGGATCTCTTGAGGCTAGGAGTTTGAGACCAGCCTGGGCAACGTCGTGAGACCCATGTCTCTACAGAAAATAAACAAACAAAAAAATTGCCTGGCATAGAGGTGTGTGCCTGTGATCCCAGCGACTCAGGAGGCTGAGGCAGGAGGATCACTTGAGCCAATGAGTTCAAGGCTGCAGTGAGGTGTGACTGCACCACTGCCCTCCTGCCTGGGTGACATAGCCAGACCATATCTCTACACAAAAGAAAATTATTGAGGTCTGTATGACAGGAGATTCTGAAAAGAGTAGAGGACCAGGAAATGGGACACCAGTGTGCTATTCTCCTGGGTATTCAGTAGGATTATATTTTTTAGTCACTTTGTGGGTGGTAAAGCTCTGTACCTAGTTCTGTTCAATGAATTGGGAGTGGACATAACGTATTTCTCCTGTGGGCTAGAGTATTTAATTGCCACATGATATCTTTCAATATGCTCTTTCCTGTAATAGAAAACTGCAATTTTCCAGATTACAGCTTCTCTTGGTCCCAGTGTGAAGACGACAATGATGTTGGACAGAGCCCCAGTCAATACATATGTGGAAGAAATAAACCTTGTTCATTCAAGCCATTGGGATTTGGGTTGTTTTTACCACAGCATTAGCCAGATTATCTCAATGGAAGAAACCACCATTCTATTTCACTATCTACTACTAATTAATATTCCGACCAAACATTTATGAGCCTCTGATTTCTTGTTTATAAAATGAAGCCATTACCACCTTCTTATCTTACAGGATAGTTGCTAAGATCAAATGAGATAAAATGCTACACAGAGGATATTACTGCATGAGATGCTTTGTTCTTTCATAGTTTCTGGAATTATGTCCTGTAGTAATCAAAGTTAGGGAAAACTCCAGGAAGTTTTGTGGTTATTTAAGAATTATGGATGTGTTTAGGCCAACAGACACTTTTTATAGTTTCTAACATTGATCACAACTACATGGTACTTTCCTTTGACAAAATGATACTTGCTTGAGCCAGGGTAAATAGAAAGGCAGAATCTAGCACTCAGATAAAAAGCTTGGAAAGTAGTATTGTGAACCATGTATAGCTTCATGAACATTTGACAACTGTCCAAAATAACAGCTTAACATCAGTCAGTCAAATTGTAGTTTAAATTATTATGCTGTAGAAATATATTTTTAAAGGATAAAATATTTTCAAATTCTATTCAGAAAATTCACCATCTGAGGGTACATTTTGCATCTTGGCTACATTGGTGGCAACACATCAAAAAGTTATCCTATTTAAAACTAGGAAACAATTGAGTTTTTCTTTAAAAAAAAATTCTGCCCAAAGTGATTTTTCTAATCTGTGATATTATGGATTATAGAAATTAAAAGTTGCTTTTAAAAGAAAATGTAGTTAAATTTAAATCAACAAATGTCTTTTAAATGCCTAGTATGGGCCACATCCTTTGCCAGGTATCAGGGATTCATCAGTAGAAAAAAATAGACAAAAACTCTGCCTTTAGGGAGAGACTACCTGAAGTTTGCCGTTACTTCCTTATGTAGTAATTGAAATACATATCCATGAATTGTATGATACAAAGCACTCCAACATCAGAAATTATATCTATTGTAGATAATCTTGGAATCATTCTATTTACAGTCTGATAAGTATTCTAACTATATCCTTGCATAAAATTAAGTAAATAGAAAATTACACACATGCCCTTTATTAGTTTAGCTAATTCATTATTTGTGCTTCAGTGTAATGACATTGGCCATAATCAGCAATTGATCCCAGAGACAACTAAATGAGACTCACTTTTGTATTTTCTATAAAAGTAGAATAAATGATACACCTATTTTGTTAATGGTGCTTCCCATTTAAGATTCCATGTGATGAAATCCTTTCCAACAATGTTTTTTACTTCATTTACTTATTTATTTTTATCCTCGGTGTGTATGTCTGACAATTTGAAATGAGTAGTTTGGTTTATACATGTATATTTTGAATGTACATTAATTTTTGTTTGCATTGGAATTAAATATCTTAGGTTGCGCTTCCCTTTTAAAATGTGAAAGTAGAAAACATTTCTTTTTAAATAAATGCTGTATTAATTTCTGTGGAATAAAAAGTAGTATAATACATTTTCCCCAGCTACTAAGAAGCTCAACTTTAAAAGTCAAGTGGATGATAATATTATTTCTGTCATTCCTAATGATTGAAATATTTACATCACTCATCAAGTTATGGCTTTAATTTCCTGCTCTTATTCTAATGAGAATTGTCCTATTGAATATGCCTTTCATTGCATACCATCTCTAAACTATGTTGTAGTGAAATAAGGAAATAAATGAAATAAAGATACAATGACCCAAACAAACACTTTATTTTGCCATCCAGTAGTTTTTACGTTGGCTGTTAACATCTGAATTAGGTTTTGAAATATTTTAACTCACTGTGTGGTTTAATACCCCTGTACCTCAAGGCATCTTAATGTCCAGTAAACTTTTAATACTCAATCATTTTGTGAAATAAATATGAGGAGTCACAGTTGATCAGCTTAGACAAAAGCAAGCCAGAGACAAAAATTAAGTCCTGAAATGCTACCTTCTCTTTCAATGAGAAAAAAGAAAAAGCGCCTCGGATTTATTAGTAATTGATTTAAAATGACCCAGGGTCGGTTCTGTTGGAGAGGTATATTTCACAAGTAGAATAGATGAAAGAAAGCCTTTCAGGTTTGGATTTATAGCTCTGCTCTTGTAACTCAAAGAAAAAGCATCACAAACCGAGTCGCCAGCTGTTTTGTATCTCACGTGGCAATCAATTATTCAGGTGAACATTAACCCAGAGTATATCTGGTATTTTGGTAGCTTCACTGCTGCAGGTCTGAAAAGGCTAATCCTTTTCTAGGAAAGACAGACCTGCTTTATCAGGGCTCCAATAGAGCAAATGCAACCACCTGAACAGCCTTGCACGTTCCCAGAGGAAGGTCACCAGTCCCTTCCCTTCCTGACCAAACTCTGGATTGACTCTGCCTTCTCTCCGAGACCCACAGACACTCTGGATCCACTTTCAACTCTTTCAAAACACAAATCACCAACCCTGGAGAATGTTGAGAAGCACACTTCTTGAATAGATGACAACAGTAAAGCACCTTACAGGGAGTAAAAATAGACTGACATTTTATTTTCAAATAAAGTCTCAAAGATGACAATAAAACCATGAATGAATTCATGGGTTCATTAGAATACACCTTAAATCTCTATCGTTTGGTATTTCCCCAACCAAAATGACATCTGCCAAGGATTTCTGCAGTTACCGTGCAAGCAGAGTGGGGTACACTGCTGTTACTGTCTTAATTCAAATCTGGTAGATTCTGCCAGTGTCTACTATTCCTGTTAACAAGCAGCTGCCCACCCTGAGAGCACAAGTTTCAATAGGAAGAATTAGCCATCTTTGGAACATATCAAGAATTTGCCAAATTGCAAATAGAAATGCCAAATACAAAGGGGATTTGCTCAAATATTTCCTTGAGATAGACATTTGGAGTACAACTTTTAATGTGATTGAAAGCAGAAGTTTATTGTTCTGATTAGTTATTTGTCTTGTGATACAGATTATATTTCCTCCTCCTCCTCTTCTTCTTTTTCTTTTTTTTATCCATAGCGTATGGATTTTTCTCCATTTGGCTTAAAGTACATTCTGCTATTCAAAAAAGTGAAGGTTTTGCTAAAATTGACTTTGCTCCTAGTAATAGCAGTTTTCTTTACTAAGGCTCTTTTCATTGAATGAGCCTCAAAAAAGTTAGAGGATTACATAAGACCCCATTCTGTCTTTTCATCCAAAAGCAAGCCTTTCTACCTCTTTTGACATACCTACAGTTTTTTTTTTTTCTTGGCACTTCTACTCAGCTAACCTGTGGCAGGTTCCGGATTTCTCAAATCTGCTCCCAAGTACCCTCTTCACCTCTTGCTGCTTTTCAATCCGGAAAATATAGAAGTATGCATCTCAGAAATAATGCCTGATTTCTTAAGCCTGAGATGTTTTGTAGCCAAGGAATGGTGTCACTATTTCTAAAGTAAATAATCAAGTCATAAAAAAAAAAAAAAGAAAAACCTCAGGGAGAAATGGAACAACGTAGGACTTGCTTTCACTCTATTTCCATAGCAGCTCTTTATAGCTCTGACTTCTAAAGGATATAATAAGAGTATTTCTTAACATTATCATTTTAACATTATCATCATCATTATCTTTTTTCTTACACTTTTTTGAGGTATAATTTACATACCATAAAATTCATACATTGTGAGCGTACAATTCAACAATTTTTAGTAAATTTATAGAGTGTGCAAGTATTACCACAATCTAACTTTAGAAATTTTCCATCATCCTCCAAAAAATTTCATAGGACTTATTTGTAGTCAACTTCCCCAGGCAGCACAAGGCTAAGACAAAAAGAAGTTGCTCCTGGGCAGTAATAAGTCAGTGCCATTTTGAGGGGTTGCTGATGGGTAGAATGAATGCTTGGACAGTCAACTTACAATGGACTTGGAGCACCTGAAGACATTGAGATGTAGAATTATTTCTAGTTCATAAAAGTGACCATCCAGAGGAAGATAGGAAGAGCTGAAACTTCACAGGACACACAGATGACCAAAATGAAAGCAAATATTTACATAAGGTGAATGCTGTGCCAAGTACATGCTCATTTATTTAATACATGAAACAACCCTGTGAGATAGTACTGCTACTGTCCCCATTTTGTAGATAAGGAAACTGAGGCTCAGGTGGGAAAAGTAAATAAGCAGATAAAGGATGGAGCATGGATTCAAACTTAGGAAGTCTAACTCTAAAATCCACACTTTCCCTGACTACTTTACACTTTTCCCATCAGTGTCACTTGGGTTACAAACCCCCAGTAAATCAGTGGCTGACATTGTCTACATTGGAGCCAATTGACCAGCAACAGCCAAGATTCAAGATCCAGGGACCCAGAATATGAAGACTAGGAAAGAAGCACCCTTGTACCATGGTAAGGTTATTTTGGTTTGTCTGCATTACTAGTAATACAGGCAGAGGTGCTGGTGTAAAGGAAAGTGTGTTGGTGGAAGTGGGAGGGAACTGGCTCAATGGGTAGGATCTAGACAAACACACATGCAACAGTTTTGTGTCTTGAAATGCATCTTCTCTGGCAGAGGACCATGCTCTCCATTTTTGCAAACAAAGCAAATATCCACTAATGCCTTTACATCCATGTTAGCTTGATATTTTTCCATTCCCTTTTTTTCTTTTATCCACTCAATTAACATTTCCCTTTTCCTAGGCTCCTCCACCCTACCTGGCCTTCACTATACTCTTTTTCCAGATGTGCGACACAACTGCTTCGTAGTCTCTAAACATATTTCAGACTAATTTGTTTAATGGCTATGTGTTCTCCTTTTTGCTGATACTGGAGGATTTCAAAAGTCTGAGGAGACTTCCATGGATGCTGTTCCATGGTAACCCGAGTCCTAAGTTTGTGAATATATGTCTTGGCAGCTTTATGAACTCAAGTACTTCCTGAAGTCCAAGGCCAAAATGGGAAATACAGCTGGGGCAAATGTTCTGGAATTAGAGTTACCTTCTTGGTTTTAAAAGCTGAGAAATTCAGATCTTTTAAGGGGACTTTGCAAGCCAGGTGAAAGCGAAGCCAGGTGAAACAATGGGAGTGGCACCAATACATGCATTTCCATACATTCACTGTCCCAGACTTTAAAATTATTTTGGCAATACTTTGTGAAGTAGCTAGCATATTTGGTGCCTAATAAGTAAAAGAGGAAGAGGATATTGAGACATAGTATTATAGACAATAACAAATGGTACATTAAGGCTATCCCTCTGGAGCAATATGTTATCTTGGAAGACCTAGTTACGGGAAATGGATTCACCCATAAGAAACTCTCCAAAGACATCATAACAAAGGTGTGTTTTTTAGGAATGGATGGAAAAGAAAATCCATTCCAGGGGTGTTTCTTTTCTAAGATGTAAATTCCAAGTTCTTGTTAACTTTTATCAATCAAACCACAGCATAATAAAAGTTTTGTTTCTGAGACCATTAGGTCCCACTATAGGAAAAAAAGTAGACTCTACCCATTTAATATGTATACAATTCTCTTTTCAGCACACGGCTTAATTTCTTAACTCTTACTTTCTAAGACAAAATATGTCTTTTCTGAAAGACAAACTATAGAAACAATTTCCCTGGTTTTTGCTTTTTCTCAGCTTTTAAACCACAGTTACAAAAAATTTTAAATTGTCGTTTGAATAATCACACTATATCGTGTAAACATACTTTCATCAATCATCAGTATAAAATCGTGGCTCTGTCGAAAGCATACTTTTGTTTTAAAAAACACCCCAAATAATAAATTAATGTTTATTAGGTATCTTCAATATGCTGAGCAGTGCATTGAGTACAAAGCTCTCTAGACCTGGAGCAATGATATGGTCTCTACTTCTGATTCTGGTCTCTACTTCTGTCTTTCTAGCTATGTGATGTTAAGCATGTTATATAACTTCCAGTTCCTTGGTTGTTTGATCTGTAAAATTAATTTCATTTTATTAGGATGTTTCCAGATCAAAGTTGTACATAGCAGAAACCAGCTCTGGTTAATTGAAGCAGAAAAGTAATGCTTTAAAGGTTATAGGGTAGTTCCCAGATCCCTGAGGATGGCCAGAGACCTGGTCTTGAAACAACATTGATACTCAGGCTTGGGAGTTGGCTCCTTGAAGGCAACGTTCCCTCATCTTTGGCCAGGTATTCTACCACTTTGTATCACTGAACCAATCAGAGGTCACTGCTAAAACCACCATCACTCCTGCCTCTGGAAACTGAATGTAGTTATTACAGCTGCCACCACACTTGTGTGCAAGGAAACAGCCTCTGCTTCCATGTGCCCCTGGTCTGGCCCAGGCATGTCTGACTGGAGGGGCCAATGTTTCATGCCTATGCCAAAGCTTGGGGGAGTGGGGGTTTGAGGGGGCAGCACAAAACAAAGATCTTGCTTTGCTTCCTCCAAAGGGAAAGGAATGTTCCAAATATAAACAGAGGGTTCTCATGCTGCACAGTCAAAAATATTGACTCCACCAATAAAAGCATTTCAAATTCTCGCATCTGCTAGGATACTCATTACAATTTGGGTGATGGTTTGCCTTAAAAGTCTTGGCAATTACCTGTTGCCTTGTTGTATTCTTAACAGAACCTCACTGCACTCTCTTTTATGTCCTGGTTTAAAAGATAAATTATAAAGTCAACCTACTTATAATGGATGACATCGTTTCACATACTAGGAGTATATATTTGTGATCCACTACCACATTTATATGGAACTTTGGTTATTTCAAATTGTGTTTATCTATAGCATGTGATATTAACCTGAGAATAATTCCGTGGGGTAGCCAGGGCAGGTATTATCTGTCTTATTTTATAAATAAGGAAGCCGTTATTTGACCAGGCATGCCAATAGCATTCTCTGAATGTTAGAGAGGGCGTTAGGTCCTGCATCTTCTGGCTGCTCCAACCAATGGATCATTCATGACAGCTTCACAGTAATTAAAAAGGTATCTCTCCTTTAATTCATTAGAGTTCCCTGAGGAAGACAAAGTAAATACGGCTGAACAAGTAAAAGGATGAGATCTCAACTGTTATATTCTGTGCTCTAAACCAGAGCTTCTGGGGCGCCCTCCATACCAGGGTGTGGTGTATGGGTTCTTCTCCGGTTCTCCAGGCTGTTTGGGCCTGTGACGCTAGCTTCAGGTGGACAAACTCCCCGTGTTTTCTGTATTGTGCTTTGATCTGAAGATGTTTGGGACGTAAGACTCTAAGCAATCTAGAATAGATGCTCTGATGCACTTGCAAGACATTTCTCACTCATTTATTCATTCAACACCCATTTATCAAAGGTTACGATGTTCCAGATGTGACGTTATATGTGGCAAATAAAAAGGTGAGAAGACTCAGCTCAGGCCTGCGAGTTGTTTGTTTTCCAGTGGGGGAAGCAGGCAGACACAGGGGCAAACTCAGAGCAGGTGAGAAAGGTGATCTTAGAGGTGGGTAGAGGTGCTAAAGGAGAAGTGAGAGGGGGCCCTGAGCTGGGCTTGGTTGCAAGGGGTGCATGGGAATCTTCCCAGAGTAGATGGTGCTTTAGTTGAACCCTAAAGTAGTGGGAGGAATTTTCCAGGCAGAGGGACAATGAGTGAAGAGGAGACTGTGTCCTGGGGATAATGAACAACTGTGCCCAGGCTGAAGACCCTGGGAATTTCCCCCATTTTAGAACACGCAGACACTTCAGCACAGCTAAGAAGCAAGTGCAAGGTAGGTGGAATGCAGAGCCCAAGTAAGGAAGAGCCAGTTCATGCAGAACCTTCTGGATCCCAAAGGGTCTTCCATGCTAAGGTGATAATCTCTGACCCTTATTATAGGGTCAAATTCTAATAGTAGAATTTTTCTACTCTGTTTTCAGTAAAAGAGATAATAGTTTAAAAGTTGACTCAGATAGTTTCAAAGAGGATTCCAAGGTAGCCAATACCTATTAAGCATTGCCTATGTGGTAAGTACTTTATATAACTATGGAATGATTTAATCATCCAAACAACCATACGAGATAGGTACTATTATCCTTATGTTACAAATGAGAAAATTGAGACATGGAGATCTTGCCATAGGTTATGTAGAACTGGAATTTGAACTCACATAATCTGTTTTCCCAATTTTTGCTCTTAAAATAGTACATATAATTCCGCTTAAGATATATGGCTCATGAGAATACGTTTGCAGTAGGAGTTCATGTGAATAATGTTATTTTGAATTATTTGGAATTTCAAGCAGTAGAGAAGTATTACTCATGATTCAGAATCATCAGCCTTACTAAAATTATAATAAACACACCCAATAAGAGAGTGCATGTTCTTTCCTCCTAAAGAGATTGCTTCCCTTATGCCACATATCCACTCTGAGCTTTAGTTTTTCATCTGTAAACCAAGATGATAGTATCCTGTTGCTGAATGAGATGATTTGGGGGCAAGTGACATGTACATGTCATGTTCAACTGAATCCGACACTCCAGAGTAAGCCATTTGCTACAGCCTCACACTGTGTAAGGTGGTGAGACTTCTACGGAGGTTTACTTGTAAAAATAAATGATACCTTCTCCAGAGGCGTATCATTTAGCTTCAAGTTCATTTGTTCCTTCTTTCATTTATTCTTTTTATTTAATAAACCTGCTTTCAGCTACTTTGTGTCTGTCTCTGAACTGGGTGCTAGGGACACAATGGTAACACTAAATGATCCCTCTTCTCAGAGGTGTTTCAGTCTCATGGAAGAGTCACACACAAACATAAACAGAATTCACGAGGCAATATGCCAAACATGTTGATAGTGCAGTGTATAGGGGTTAATAGCAGCCCAACACAGTCTAGAGCTCCAAGGGAAGATTTCACAGTAAAGGAGGTGCCTCTGGATTTGTCCAGAGTAAGAATCAGCCAAAGCTTTAGTTAAAGCAACATAGAACTGGTTACAAAACCAGTTCTAATTCTTCCCCTCTGCTAATACACAACACTAACTGGGCAAGTTGGTAGAGTCATCTCTACTATTTATTCTTTCACCCTGTGGTCACATTCACCAGATCCATTTCCATAGCATCGAAAGACATGACTGTATTCAGTCTGGAACTGCAGAAGTCTCTGTGTACTTTCCACAGAGCTGTCTTACCCTTGCTCAGCATTCCAGGGATGTGGCTGGCTCTTCATTTCCCAGTCAGTGCAAAGACTTTCAGGGCCCTAAATGGGGTGTGGGAACTTCAACACAAATACTTTTAGGGCCTCTTAAAATCATCTTTTGAAAATTGTAGCTAAAAACATGTTAGAAGGAGAGGCACTTTAAAAAAAAATCTGGTGTTAGCCCATCCAAATATTCCTTAAAAAGGTTTATAGTCCAATGAGGGCTTTTAAGACAGCACATGTATTTGGTTTATTATCACAAGTGGTATTTCAGAAACACATGCAAATAGTTAGATAAGAGATTTTAACAATATCTTCTCATCTTGGGGCTTGGGGAGGTACTGGCATTGTATAAGATTTCCAAAAATGACGTGTGGTCATAAAAGCACACAGTTATCTACTAAGTGGTCCCTTTGTATTGAGAAGAGATATTTTGTTGCAGCATGCCCATTTCACTATTTCCACCCCACAGGCCATTATTTTTCAAGTTCCAGTAATATCCTGACACTTCCCTTAAACTCTTAGGGCAGTTTCCTTGTGGTCCTCCAAAAATATCAAGTGCATTTAGGTTCTACACTTGGTTTATGCATGGAATTCTAAAGTGCTTGTCTCTAGCATGAATTTTCCCATTTTTTAAAGCCCAGATTTCATCCCAGCTCCCTTATGAAGCTGTATCTGTGCCATGGCCCATTTGCAGGACGGGATGAACACAGAACACAAAAAGACACACAGACACACACAAAGTCGGTTACAAGACTGCAGTGCTGAACACACCAGTCGTTTTATTTTTATGCCCTAAAATATCAAAGTTACTTCCTTGTACATGGCCACCCAGGCATTGCAGCAATGGCCATACATTCTGGAACACATAGCCTAAGGACACAGATGTACTCTGAATCAAGGTTTCCAGGCAGTTGCTCGAGGCACCAGGCATAGATCACAGGCTGAGATAAACAAAGGTTAAGCAAGGCAGCCACAGGGGTCACTTTCTGGCCCCAGTTCCTCCTGGCTGGCCCCCTGGTGGCTGTGTCTATCTTAGGTTGTTCCTCCTTGAGGAATCTTACCCATCATTGACTATCCAGCCATCTTACAGGGCTAAGCAGCAATCATAGGAACAATGTGCTTATTGTGTGGCCTCCAGGCCTCCACTTGTCGTGGGGCTGGGCAGCTCTTGCCTCAATGCAGAAGCTCAGGCCTATCGTTATGCCTCTAGGCAGCAACCTTGTCCGGAGCACATTACTCTTAAACATTCTGGGCAGAGCACATACATTACTCACTAAATTTAATTCTTAAACCAGGAAAGTATAATGTCAGTCCCCAACATATCTGTATCCCTTGCTATTTGGCTTCATAGTTCTTGTGCTGCATTGTGGAGGAAGAATAGAGTTTGTGGTCCTCTCATCTGTCAGGGTAGGTGAGATTGTGCTGTGGAAACCAACAAACCCCAAATCCCAGAAGCTATAAATAACAAAAGTTCATTCTGTTCCAGTGTTGCACCACAGCTTGGCTGGAGACTGTTCTGCTTCACCTTACTATGGGACTCTGGTTCACCAGGAAGCCACTAGCTGAAAACTTGACAGCTGCAAGGACAGAAGGAAAGAGAGCTCTGGAAAGTCTTGCACTAACAAACACTTAAATGCTTTATCCTGGAAGGTGCACATGTCACTGTGCTTGGAACTGATTGGCCAGTACTAGACCCACAGCCCCTCCCAGCCAAAAGAGAAGCAGGAAGTGCACCTTTACCATGTGCCTGGAAGGCAGAGATCTGTAAATATTAATATTTGGTAAACTGCACAAATGGCAATCTCAGAGTATTTCAGATTGGGGCTTGACTGGGGGCTTTGGCACTTATTATTGATTATGTCTGACTCTGGGCAAGTGGCTTAATTGCTTGACTGCTCTATACTTCAGCTTCCTTGTTTGTTAAAAAGGGGAGAATCTTTTATTCCTCATTTGCTCCTGGCAAACAATTATTGACTATATAACTCATCTGACAAATATAATTTGCTCTTACTCTTTGGTCCTGAATGGTGTGATGAGTGTATTTTATTTTCCCTATCAGAACATAAGCTTGTTCTGTTGAATCGAGCTCCTGTAACATTTAAGGAGAATTATTAGGTGGAAACTAGTTTAGTGGACAAGTTGTCAACAGAACTGGCAAATGAAATTTGACTCTATGATCTTGCCCATTAAAGGGAAGAAAGAAAAATTAGAAGGGGCTGATACTGAGTTGTATCTTCAGTGTTATTAGAAACTCATCTTTTTGTCTCAGAAAACATTGTCTCACAAATATCTCATAAAATTTCCTTTACAATTCAATTTTTTGAAAGAGTATTTCATTTAGTTCATTCTTCTCAATGAGGTGGTTATGTATAAGTCAATGAGTGGTGCCGTGTTCTATGGATTTGGTAATCATGTTCCAATTTCTGCTTGGTCATTTTTAATCGACACCTTTCTTGAGTCTGTTGTGAAAGCACAGATTTATGCAGTGTTTGTCGTCAGATCAATGAGCATTACAAGCAATCAGGGTAAAGAGTTACAAAGCCCCATGTTATTTTTCCTTAGGCATAAACCAGTTGGCTTCAAATCAGAGCTGGGTAAATTATTCATTTTAATATTGTTGATTTAGTCCCACCTGAAGAAATGGCCTTGCCGACCTACAATAAAACCGGCATGATTAAATATTTCTCTCATCTTGAAACTTTCTGCAGTTATTCAGGTTTTGTGTGCCATGAGTTCTATAATTCTGTATGCATCAAAAGAATAGCCTGGGTTGTAAATAGTAGTCATTAATGGAAGCTGCTTTCCCACTTAGTTTGCAGTTTCTCATCTCCATAATTTAGACAATGTGTATTCTTTAAACAGATGTGAAGTTTTATTGCACTTCATGGGACTATTTAATATGGAGCTTTAAAATTTTAAATATATTGTGATACTTTCTGGACTAACACTTGTCTAGCCATCTTTGAACCGGATGTTAAAATATTTTCACCTGCAGGTAACAATATTTTCACCTGCAGTCCACTCCAAAATAAGTATTAATGTATTTTGGATGATATCTAATTAACCACAGCCCTTGGACCAAGATGATTGTGACCTAGTTATATATTGGCATGTTGACCTGTTACAGAAAAGAGGGAAAAGGTGTTATGCTTTTTCCCCTCCCACAGTCAGAACTGAATCATTGATCACAGAATAAAGGGACCACCTTAGCGCTGCAGAAAACTAGGAAATGTGAGAAGTTATGGGATTAGTTTTAGCTTGATTTCCTCACTTTCCCCATAAGCAAGCTTTGTAAGCTACTCACAACTATATTCAGTTCCCCAAAATCCTTATGCCATTATGTTTTTGCCATGCCGTGTCCTCTGCTAGGAGTGGCTGACTCAGTTGTTTCTTTTAACTCTGAGTCATCAAAGTTGCAGAACTCTGCTCTAGCAATACCCCTTCTCTAAACTTATTTTAACTTCCCTGTTCCATGTTCTAACAAAGCTAAGTAGCCAGCACTTATTCTACCATGTATATGTGTGTTTGCTCCACTACAATGCTAGATTCTGGACAACAGGTCCTCTGAATTATTTAACTCTTTATAACCTATTCCTCCACATGACATGCACTCAACAAGTATTTGCTGAATGAATGAATATTTGTTGAGTGAATGGGTGAATATCATAGAACCATGACCTTATTTAAAATTTATATTTATAGGGAATAATATTCACTGGAACATTTGGAACTCTTGTGTGCCAGGCACACTGTTCTTTGCATTATATCTGTGATAACTCATTTACAGTGCATAAAAGTCCTATGAAATACTGCTATTACCCCACTTTACAGATGAGGAAACTGAGGCCCAATGTCACAAAGCCAGTAAGTGGTCTAGCCAAGGATTCAAATCCAGACACTCTAGCTCCAAACCCAGTAAACAATACCACCATACTATAAAATACCAATGGCCAATAAAGAAAACAAATGGAAAACAAAATTCCTGCTTCCTGTACTTGCTTATGCCTAATGGGTGCTCTTTTTAGCTTATGTAGAAAATAAAGCAATAACATGTTTGGGTATTTATTGTAGCGTTAGTAATTTCAGCTTGTAAATTTGCTTTGGAAGCCCTAGTGTTTAAATATTAATCAGAGCAATAGACCCTTCCAAGTAAGTGATGTCAGAAAAAGATCAACATTAGTTGGTTTTTTACTTGCTGACAAGTTAAAAATAAGATTATAGTAGCTTTCTTATGTCCTGGAAATATGTTCTAAGCCCATCATGGGATACGAAAGAAAATTTTGGCACTCAACTTTAAAGCAGAGATATACAAAACTCAATAAATAAATGAAAAGGTGACTATCTTCTTTATTAAACATTTACAAAAAGAATAATTATGTAATCCCACAATTGTTTTTAAATACAAATACTTTTCTGTATGTTTAGACAAATGTATTTAATGGATATAACTCAGTAAAGTGATCTTCATAAAATGTTCTTTTATTTCCTTTTCTGAGACTTCTAATATATTACAGAATAACTTATAAAGACCAAAAAGCCTTTATTAAATTGTGGAAACTTTAAAATTTTCACATTTGTTAAAGAAATAGTTTTAAAAATACAGGGGGAGGAGGGGATGGGTATACATAACCACAATGAGTAAGATGTGCAACGTTTGGGGGATGGACACCCTGGAAGCTCTTACTTGAGGGGGGGGCATGGGCAATATATGTAACCTTAACACTTGTACCCCCATAATATGCTAAAATAAAAATAATAATAATAAAAATAAATAAAAAAATAAACATACAAATGTGCAATACAAGTGATAGAAAGATGTGAAATACAAGTGATTCACTTGTATTTTTTCACAGGTAACAACAGGATTTATGAAGATAGTATTTTGTAACATAATTTACTAGTTACAACATTTGGGACATTTGTTACAAGTTACAATCTTGTCCATGATTCCTTTTCTTACCTGTAAACCAGAGGTAATGATATGACTTACGTTATGAAATTAAAATATTTAGAACAATGCCCATCAAGAGAAAGAGTTCCATAAATTGCTGCTATTGTTTTTATTAACTTCAAGCAAGGTAGTCGCATACATTGACAAGCATTTTAAAAAATGACATGTATCTTCATTTAATATGTCATCTTCTGTGACTACAGGCATGTATTATTCTGCTCTGGCTGCCATAACCATATCACTGACTGGGTGTCTTAAACAACACAAACGCATTTTCTGATAGTTCTGGAGGCTGAAAGTCCAACATCAGGGTGTCAGCAGGGTTGATTTCTGGTGAGGCCTCTCTTCCTAGCTTGCAGGTAACCACCTTCTCATCATCTTCACAAGACCTTTCATCTTTGTGAGTGCACTTCCGGTGTCTCTTTCTCTTCTTATGACATCAGTCTTGTTGGATCAGAGCTCCATCTTTATGACTTCATTTGATCTTAGTTACTTTCTTTAAGACCTTGTCTCCAAATATAGTCACATTGTGGGTTAGAGTTCCAACATGTGTGTGTGTGTGTGTGTGTGTGTGTGTATCAGGCAGATACAATTCATAACAACACAGACCATCATTTGGGGATGTCCTAAAAGTCTAAATCTGAAGCCCTTTATATCAAGCCTGGGTCAAATTACCCTCCTACTCACTCCACTGGAGGGTTTTAAAAGGTCATCTGATTTCCTTTTTAAATAAATGACTTCAGCTCCTGTTTGGAGCTCCATTCATTAGTGTGCTTTTCTTCCTCCAGTGCTGTATCAACAGAAACCGACATGGTATTTTCTATGGATTTTAATTCTTGCAGGGGTGGTGGGAGCTCAGCCACTACTTGACACCAGGAAATGAGGGATTCAGAAAGTAGACGAATAGGGAATAGTGGGACATTTGTCTGGGCATGCCATCAGCCTCAAGCACGTCAAGAATGTTGTTGGAATGGCTTTGCCATCAGATGAATGGTTCTAGCTCCACATGTCAGTCCTTCATTTGGGTAAGTGTGAAATTCCTAAGGTTTTAAAAATAACAGAATGAGGTCATAGGCTCTCATTGTAACAAATTGAATCTCACCCACAATTATAATAAATAAAATGTGTATAATGATGACATTTTAAATTGAGACCAAAGTGTCTTCAACCAGAAAGCGGTAATGACTAATTTCATATTGTACAGAATAACTCATTTGTCAGTGAAAACCTAACTCCCATGCTTAGATTCACATATTTTTCTTTATGATAACTGCCCAGAGTCTCTGTTTAGTTATGATGCCAATCTGTTATTCCATGTAATATTAACAACTTATCACATGACATGAACAGTGAGCTAATTTTCTGAAAGTGTGCAAGCAAGTACTGAATTACGGCTAAGACCTAATAATAATGCACTTCAGAAAACTTCCTTTTACAAGTCTGCCAATATTCAAAACAATTCCCTCCATCCCCAAGTGTTTGTGTAAAACTTCTAATGAAATTATCATTTTATTTTACGTAATATGGCAATAGATTCTATTTTTAAGTACTATTATAGTCTAGATAAACTGATTAATCTATTGGCCTTAACAGTATCTTACAGCCACTAGTTCTTCAAGTAAATTAGATATAACATTAATTGTTATCTACAGGAAGTCCCTGGTTGGCTACATTTTCATAAATACCGGAGTAGAGCTCTATTAAAACAATACCTTTTGGTCAACATTATGAAGACAAAGTAAAGCAATCCAAGATGGAGCTAGTAGTTAGTAATAGACAAATATTACTGTATAGAAATCTAATTAATGCAAATACAGTGCTTGGACATTATTAGTGGTTGCTGGTTTTTAACAGTTCTTATAGCCTGGCTCTTCGAAATATGGGTACTCTATTTTTCCTTCCTTTTCCAGACCCAACAGACCCAAGTAAGTAGCAGATGAGTCATGCTAGAATGAATCGGCCAGTGCACTTCCATCAGGTGGGCTTTACGGCTGAGCCCTGGGGAAGGTGAATCTGCACTAGTCTACAAGAAAAGACGAGTAGGCCACAGAAGAGTAGACGAGTAGGGGAGGAACTGTGTGTGAGAAAATTAGGGCAAATGCAAGTGTGATTTTGGCTATGTGCGACTTGGTTTCTCACCAAGTCCACAACTAGCTGTGGAGTCCTTGTTGTTCTCTTTGGCTCACATTTAAGTGACAACAAACCCAGTGGTGACTGTACACTTCCAAGGATAGTAGTGGTGAGCTATCTTGTCTTCTGTGACTTTCAGCTCCTCCACCCAATAACTGGGCCTTTCTTCCAGCCTCAACCTTAAAGTTACCTTTACCAAGAAATCACCACTCACTTTCCCAGCATTTGGAATCAGTGCTTTATGATACAACAAACAGGAAATAATAATATACTTTATGATGATCTTTGGGAAAAAAATAAATAAAAGGATGACCAAGCAGAGGGATTGTCTGGCTTTTTGTAAAGACATCACCAGTTACCAGTTGTTAGAGGATGACTCAGCTGTCTGGCTCTATGTACCTTTCAGACAGATTTAGGTGAAGCGGAGACAGATTCAGCAATGTCTTATTCACACGTAGGCATGCCTGGATCAGCCACCGCCCAACAGCACAAAGAAAGGGCAAATATCCAGGATTTCACCGGGCAAATCCTATTTCCCCTGTGGAAATGCCATCATCAATTTAAACTGTCTACAAAAAGCTGAGATTGTCTAGTTCTATTTTAAGCATGTATTTCTATGTACTTCTTCACACATTCATTATGTGTCTATTTCTTTCATTTACTAAAAGCCTACCATGTGACAGGTATCAAGTAAGGCATTTAATGATGATTTAAGAACATTTATACTCATTTTGCAGATGAATAAATAGAGGCCTAGAAACTTTAAAGGGCTTTCTCCAAGTCACACTGTTATTGATATCTTATGCTCAAGAAGAGACTAGACTTAATACCTGTTTGTATATTTCCCACAAAATTCTTACCTAGATTTTTTTTTCATTTTGACTTTATATAATCCATAAATATTCAAGAATATTCATGCAGGTGAATGAGACTGGGACTAACACAAGCTGAGAGTAACAGGGTGGAGGAATGCAAGCCAACTGAGTCTTTGATGACTTCATTGTGTCTTGAGCCCATCCTGGAGACATGAATCTCCAGTCTCCTGTCATGCAAGACAATTACATGCCTTTATTGTTTATTTAAATAAATACTTTGACATTTTCTTATCTGCAACAAAAAGTTCCTAACTTATAGACTGAAATAATACAGATAGCCCAATGACAGGAAAAAGTAAAATGAAAGTTTTGTGTTTTTTTTAAAGCCTTCCAAAAAAATCTCATGCTGAACATATTTTAGTTTGTATAAATCAGGTGTGAGAAGGCTGTTTTGAATTTAAACAACGTGGTTTACTACTAGAAATGCTAAAGGACTCTTATTATAAAACTGTTCACTTTATAACGGGATTTCAAGTGCAGACACTTTCAAAACAGTGCTGTAGAGGGACAATGGTGGATGTGCTATGGGCTGCAGATTCTTTCCATGAGATCACATAATGCAGCCTATCATGGGAGAGTAGTGCATGATATGACTGTCTTGGGTTTCTAACTTCCCAATGTGAAAGAAGTGGTGCAAAATGAAATTCTATTGCATTTTTCATATCAGAAATGCTTTGTAGACATCTGATTTCAAGGATACCAGTAGTTACTCATAAATATTAGATTTGCTCCATAAAGAGTTTTCATAGAATGCAAAATAAGATGTGACATTATCAATTCATCTATTGCCACTAATGGGAGCTAACATTTGCTAAGCAAATTGCTATTTTCCCTGCGCTGTGCTTTTTGTGTCTTGCCCTATCGGAGCCTTTCATGTTTGTAAGATGTGACTCTTATTATCTCCTTTTTGTATATGAAAAACCCACGGCTTGGAGTAGTGAAACGATTTGTCTAATACCATTAAACTAGTAAGTAGAATAACCAGGATCTGAACATGGGTGGAATGACAATCTCTGTGCTCTGTTGTCAAGTAAAACTATCCTCTGACTTATAAGCACTTTATATTACTTGGACAGCAAATAGACAGTTTTTCTGATGATTGGTGGTTGTCTATTTTCATGCAGATAGGTAGAACTTGAAGATCTGGGTGAAGAATACCTTGATCATGATTGGAATGAGAGATAGGGTGGATGGAGTTAGAGGCAACTGTGTGGAATAGCTGAATTTTTGTTTCAGTCTGTACTCCATATGCTATCAGGAGCACATGTGAGAGCTTGGGTTACAGGAATTGAGACGAGAAACCAAGGTGGTCCTTCTCCTTGGCATGGCGCTTGTCATCCATGAGCATTTGATCATGTGGGATGTAGAACAAATGAAATCTTTAGAATCAGATAAGTCTGGGTTTAAGTTCCATTCTGCCATTTTTTGGCTAAGTCTTGATTTCCTTATATACAAAACTCTGGTCACAATGCCTACTTCATAGTATCATTGAGGGAAGTTATATAGGTTTGTGATTGTGTATTTATTTATCAAGAAAGATGCTTGGCACAGAAGTGAAACAATAAACAATAGTTACAGCTATTACATATATGAGATATATAATAGTTATAATAATACAATGGCTTTCTATTAGCAGCTATTGTAGCTTGCTACCTACTGGTTTAGTTTCCCATTTTGACTTTTTAGTCTTACCTGGCTGCTCTGGCTCTTAATGACCCTTCTAGGAGTTCAGTGATTTTTCTTTCATTCCTTTTCAGCTGAGAAGACTTATTAACTGTATTATTTTGGTTTGCATTGAAACAAATATTTTAATCAAAGTGCTTCTAAGGTCAATCAGCTCATATTTCTAGCATGCTCCAATCTCCTCTTTAATATTGCCAACTTTTCTTAAAATGCAGCTCAGAGAAAAGAATATGATGTCCATATAGGCTGTGCCACATAGTCTCAATAAAAAAAAAATCCCTCCCAGTTTTCTTGCTTACTACAGGTGATTTAGAGAAATGCTGGGTAGATAGCTATAGTTTTAAGATGATGTACTTATAGAAAAAGGACTGGAGAAAATGATGGGTTAAAGAAACTTCTGTCTTGAAATCCATGATTATAATCAGTTTGGATAACACTGTTCATGGGCTCAGGATAAGTCTTAACAGATAAGACATCATGTATGTAGCATGTAGCATAGAACCTAGCATATAGTAAATGCTAGCAATTAGTAATATTGGTTTCTCTGTTATGGAACTATGAGCATGGATTTGTAAACAGTAAAGCTATGTGACAGACAAATTAATGCAGGTTGTTTTCCTTCTGCATCAGTTATTAAGTTATTGTCTGTCTCAGCTTTAAAATCACCCCACTGTATTTTGCTTTGCAGTTCTAGAGAAAACTACACTTTTCCTTTCCCAGCTACCTTCTGTTAGGCTCTGACAGTAATGAGCATCCTAAGGAGATTGGAAGGCAGGAGGAGGAAGGAGGGACATGCTCTTATCTGTTGTTCTTATTGGGGTCACACTTGAAATAGCTCTTCCTGCTGACATCCACAGTAGAATCCCCAAACTGCAATTGGTCCCTGTTTGTGGTTTTTCCACATCCTAGAAACAGTCTCTTAAAGCCTTCTCAGCTTTATCGAAACCAGCTAATCTAGGTCCCAACTCCACAGGGTCCCTTCTCTCAGCCCCTAATGCACCAACACCAGCCACGCAGGGCTCCCTCCACAGAGTTCTAGGTGCAAACTCTGCAGGACTATTCTCCAAGCTTCCAAATGGTACCAATACCACCCTCTCCCATTTGTTTCCTGAACCCTGAGGGTGGTAATTGGTTCCTCTAGTATTTACTTATGTGAGCACATAGTGTCCCCTTTTTGTATTTCATTTCTATTATACCTGGCTGAAAATGTTTTATATTTAATTTTTATGTTAAAATGACTAGTAGAATTTCTTTCTCCTGGCAGGATCTTGATTGATAAATAATCTCATGCCTTGCTCAGGACATTATGCTCTGATAGCAAACATTGAATAGCTATATATATATATATATATATATATATATAATCATATATAAATATATAATATATATTTCATATACATAAAATATATATACACACATGCATATAAATGCATACATATATATGTAATCATACCTGGATAGCTTACTTACAGAATTAGTCAGAAAACTCCAAATAAATCTCTTGGATGAGCCAACCGTAAGATGGAAATTGACTCTTCATGTGCCCTGGTTAAAAATAAATTAGGAATAGGCTGGATATTTCCCTTTGACTTGATCATTTCAGATGTGAATCTAATGTGATAATATTTGAAAATGATTAAAACTAAATTTAGTGGAAAATACCAAGGTTTATTAAGGGAAATGAAAGCACTTTGGTTAAAAAAAATTTGCACTCAAGTGAGCACTAACTAATATATAACTGTAATGGGAAACAGAAATTTCTTCTTATGTGATTTATCTGAGTTTTAATTTAGGGTAGGGCCCAACAAAATTAATTACAACTACTTGACAGTGAATGCAAAGCCACATTCTATACTTTCTATAGATACTATAAAGTATTGCTATTACATGGCGCTTTCCTGAGTACCTTTCTGGAATGTTTGAGTTTTCTAGTTAAATGAATGGTATAGCTCTGAAAACCATTTAGCAATTTACTAAACTTATTAGTATATTGTATGTTTGCTACTGTAGATTTGATCATTTACTGAGATTCATGTAATTGTCTTATTCTTTTTGTATTGATTAGATTTTTATTATAAAAGCAGTATGTTCTAGTAGAAAGTATGCAGTTTTTGGATTAAAATATCTGAGTTTAAGTCATGTTTTTTCCCAAAAAAGTTTATGTCTGAATTCTTATGAGTCGTAAATGGCATGATTCTCTAGAATATAGTCTCTATTAGGGCAGAGATATTTGCTCTCCCTCTATCCTAAGGGCCTAAAACAGTGCCTGGCACATACTAGGTGCTCGATGGATTGTTACAGAATGAATGAATAAAAGTTTTAGAACCACACTGTAAATTGTAAAGATCTATGAAAATACTATGATTCACTAATACACTATGATGGCAAACCTGTCATTGAGTGCTGTTGAAACTCAATAGATAATC